>JANSTX010005448.1:0-20696 GCA_027564355.1 Penthetria funebris | reverse complement strand
GTCATTTGGAGAAACAGGTTCATGTCACTAGACAGCAAAATACGAATCTATAAAACATGCGTAAGACCTATTTTAACTTATGGAGCAGAAACCCGTAGTGATACGTCCAAAAGCATGGTATGGCAATCCTTATAAGGATTGCTATACCAAAGATCTACGTGGCCACACCGACACGCGAACGAATGTAAACTATTTTGTGATTGGAATTTATTTCGTGGTTAAAATTTATTTAATGTTTGTTATTTATTTCGTGTTTATAATTTAAAATTATATCAAAAAAGCAATAAGTTTTATTATATTCGGCTGTATATTTATGTTTCTGAGGTTATGTTGACGATCAAAATAATATTCGCGTACCATATAACGCGAATATACTATAGTAGAATTTTCAAAATGATTGACAATAGTATGTTAGTTTTTGATTAACAATGCAAATTTTCCGTTTTTGATTTATTTCTTTTATTGCTTATCATTTCTTTAGTTTTTTTAAAAATTAAAATGCTGCAAGTGTTGCAAATAGTATAATTATATTAATTGCATAATTAATATATTAAGTATTTGCTTAACAAGAACCGACTAAGACTTGGAATAGTACGTGAATGCGATTCATATGTGGCAAGCCTTATTATATATTCTTTGTGTTACATATACATTAAGATTAAAAGTCTAATTATTGACATGGCTATTGGTCTAATACTATTTCTGCAATTTATTGATATTTAAAAGCTAGGTTATGTGAGTATTATTTACCTCAGTCAAAATTCAAAATTAATGAGGGTAACATATATGGTAAATTACTCGTAATCTAGCAAAGTACTAACCAGTTGCACTTGAGATTAATAAAATTATATAAAAATAAATATAAAGTTCAAGAGAAATATTAATATTGATAATAGCTAAGTATAGTGTTGTATTTATAATTTAGTAGATTAATAAATAAATATTTATTATTTATTACATATTATTTCATTTAAATTAGATATCTTATTCAGCTCTTATTTTGCTGTGTTATCAAATAAGATGGTTGACATAAAATCAACCAATTTTGAACAAATTTCTGAATCATGGCACTTGCAAAGTAATACTAATTGCGACAATTCTCAAGATGAACGTTTAACAGTAACCGCTTTGCGACGTTTTGGTGATGAGTTTCGCAGAAGAAAGGCATTTTCTGCAGAGATGAAGAAGAAGGTAGGTCTTTGTTACTTATATATGAAATTTCAAACTAAACTTTATTTTTTAGGTTCTCGATCATAGTCTGTACCACATAAAGGAAGTTGCTGTACCTTCACCACATTTAACTAATGAATGGTTCTTAGGCACATCATGCAAATTCTGTATACCAGAAAATAGTGTAAGTTCGATTTTATATTTAAACATTCGTTAATGTAATTATTAATTTTTTACCTATTCGTTAGTTAACACAATTCTATTGAACTTAAATTTATAGATAATAATAATAAATTAAGTAATAAATTAAAGTATCGATATGTCCATTATACCATTGTCCATCTAAGCTGTAGATGAAGACGATGAATTTGATGTTGTTAAAATATCACCACAATTATTCGATTGACGATGTTGATAATGGTGATTATGTTGAAGATTATGCTGTGGTTGATTATTGTTGTTATTATGATGATGATGATGATGATGATGATGGTGAAGATGATGAGGTTGATATAATAATGATGTTGCTGAAGGTGATGATGAAGATGATGATGAGGATGTTGACGAAGGAATAGCTATTGTTGTTGATGGGATGAACAATGATGAAGCTGATAACGATTCTCACATATGTGTTAAAGGTGCCATTGTTCTAAGTGATTGTTGATGTAACTGTTGTTGCTGTAAATGCTGTTGTTGCTGTTGTTGCTGTTGTTGTTGTTGTTGCTGTTGTTGCTGTTGCTGTTGTTGTTGTAATTCTGGTGAAACACTATTTTGATAATGCATTAAATTTCTTTGATGTTCCGATGATGTCATTGAGTCTGGTATATGATACATGCTAATAATATGATTTAAATCTGGGCCAGCCGGTTGTTGACCATAGTCACGTTTCATTAAATTATTATTTGTTGATGTTATAGATGATGTTCGTAAATCTTGTTGTTGCTGTTGTTGTTGATGATTAGAATTTATTGGACCAGGTGATACTGGTTCTGATTTAACACTAGAATCACTAGGACTATGACTTTGGCACGATAATTGTGAACCTGGTTGTGTTAAACCATATGGTGAACCAGGTTGTTGATGTTGTAAACTACTATATGGTGAACTGGGTTGTTGTAAATTACCATATGGTGATGTTTGACCACCGGAAACGGTACCATACATACCGTAACCGGTTGCGGCCGCATTCATATACGAATTTAATGATCCGGTAACAGCTGCCGCATTATGCATTTGTCCCATATCATAACGATGATAATTACTCATGTAGGCATTGTGTTGTGATTGATATGCCGACGGATCATGCATCATATAACCATTTGGCATATAGCCATTTGGTGGCATTTGATACATATCACGATTTACGGCTGCCGCCTGTTGTACAGCAGATATTGATGATGGATTACGTAAACCATTTGGATCGGTTGATTGTAATAATGAACCAACACCTAATGGATATTTATCTTTATTTTTGGTTAATGTTTTAGTTTTGCGACGTGGACGATATTTGTAATCGGGATGTTCTTTCATGTGTACGGCACGTAAACGTTTCGCTTCATCAATAAATGGACGTTTTTCTGCTTCTGATAAATCTTTCCATTGGGCACCCAAACGTTTTGATATTTCAGAATTGTGCATTTTTGGATTATCAGTGGCCATTTTACGACGTTGTCCCCTTGACCATACCATAAATGCATTCATTGGTCTTTTAACACGATCTAAATTTTGATTTTTATTTGTTGTATTATTATTATTATTATTATTATTAATATTGTTTGATGTAAGGCCATGTGGATGTGTTTGACCAGTGGATGTTATATGATGACCACCACCTAATGCTGAATTTGATGAAGTTTGATGTGATTGGTGTTGTTGCTGTTGTTGTTGTTGTTGTTGTTGTTGATGATGTTGTTGATGTTGTTGTGAATTATGTGACGTTGTTACAGGACTTAAGCCTGAACCTTGTGAATGATGTAATGGAGATGTATGTGAATTATGTAAATTATGATGTGCGGCTGTCATACCAATAATATTCGAACTACTATTATTATTATTATTATTATTATTACTATTATTATTATTATTATTATGTACAGACATATGTGCCATATGTGGTTGATGTGACAATTGTGAGGTCCCAATATTCATCATACTTAATGAACCTAGGGCACCATATGGCGAAGTTGTATGACCATGTAATGATGATGCATGATGTGGGGGCATTGTCCCATGTAATATGCCCCCTTTCATATCAGTTTCCATAGTCAACATGTCGATAAATGGTTGCGGCTCTCTGTGTGCAAACAGTTTGATGATTATGTTTTTTTACAATAAGAAATAAATAAGAAATAAAAATTTGGACAACACTGGTTTTTTTAGTTTTCTCTTTTTACTAATTCTTTGTTTTTTATTAATTTAAAACATTTTACTGGTCACTACAATCACACAATATTTATAATAAAATATTTGTTAATATTAATTAATTGAATACAGAAAGGATCATACAACAACATTTAATAATTTAAAATCACATAGGACAATATTATTGTAAATAACAACATATATTATTAAAACATTTAAAAATTGTAATTTAAAAAAAAAAACACATTTTATTTTTTTATTATTTTAACTGTCAATGTACGTAATATCTTTTGAACAATAACAAGGAGACAAACACAAAGTCATTTAGGACAATCACACAAAGTCATTTTGGACAATGTTATTTTGAATAATTCCACTATTATAAAATCCCATATTTAAAAATGTTTAATTAAATGTTTTTAATTTAATCGTTTTTCTTCTTCTTATGTTCCTACTCGTCACGACCGAAATAATCTTTAACCCGTTATATTTAAATCTTATTTCAGTTTTAAACAAAACAATTTAAAAATTAACAAAAAAAATAATTTTTATTTTTTTTTTTAAAATAAGAACAAAAGAAATAATTCTTTAGTAATAATTTTTTTAAATAAAAAATAAAACACAAGAAATTTGCTCAATTTAATAAAAACTTTGTTTTTTAAAATAAAATAAAATGAATTTCATAGAAATGAACAACGAACTTTTTATTAAAAATTTGAATAATTTGTAGAACGTAGAAAGCGACGAGGCACACGCGAAAAATACCTCCATACAGTACAGAATTGAGCACCTTTCTGTTTGTTGTAAACGTATCGGAAACCTGTTAGAGGTACCAAAAACGCGTTTAACATTTTCGTCCCCACTTAAATTATAAATTTTACTTGCCAAACCAGCCGCAAAAAATCAAATCGAAAAATAAACTAACAAAATAAGAAGACGTTGTGACGCCTGTCCGTAATATTCATTAACCAATTGTATATCGTTAAATGGGCGCATGTTTTTAAAATAAAAAAGGCGGTCTTATTTTAGAAACCCCGCTCGTTACTACCACACATAATATTGCAATGAGCATAAATTATGCATGTTGCCAATTTTACTGTTGAAAATTCGTCGACATTAACAAAAGAAAAAAAAATGAATGAAAAGACTCAACATTATACGTACGTTACGTGTACAACTTCATATAGAATTTCATACATAAACTTCTTTCTTTTAAAATATGTAAGAAACCGGAGCATATAACGAAAAGTAATAAAAATTTTACATAAAATCAACATTGTTGAAAAAAAGAAGAACATAAAAGTATGTATAATTTGTGTGTATTTTGTTACACTAATAAAATAATCAAAATATTCTTGTGTATGTGTTTTATTAAGGGTGAATGATGATGATGATAATAATAATGATGATGATGCTGATAAATACATTTGCATATAAACAAAATTAGGGGTAAATATCCAATGAGTTTCGTTTTTTTTTTTTTTATTGTATTTTTTTGCAACAAAACTTTACACAAATATACGAGTATGTTTACAGTCTTAGTGGAGATGAAGAGGAGAATTGAAAAGTTTAAAAACGAAATAAAAATATTATTTATATTATTTTTTTAAAGTAGGGGCTGTTTGTTAATCGGGTATATCTCGTGAAATATTGCATCCAAAATTATTGAAATATTATTACATTTTTATTTATTGTTTCGACAGATATAAACAAAACAAAGTTAGACGTAATATCGTTTTCAAGACTATTGTGACGTACTGAATAACTTTATAACTTTTATAACGACAACGTTTTAACCTAGTTGTAACTTTCAAATATTATTCAGAGTTGCAAATGATTTTAAAGGTCGACATTTTGACGTCATGCACTTAAATTGAGAGTATTTATCGGTAGAATATGAACGTAATATACAATTCGTAACGCGACCACAAATAATACTACAAGACTAAAAGTGTGAAATTAAATGAAAATTGTGAATGTTTGATATTTTGGAAAATAATGCCCATTATTGCAATTTATTTATATTTAATAATGTCTTAACTCTCAAAATCTTCATTTAAAAATTTAGTTATTGGTAGTACAGTTCTGAATAATTTCGATTGTCGATATGGTTTAAATTTTATTTTACGATTATTACATTCTTAAATATTGTTAATTGTAATAATAATGAGAAACATAATACAACTAATTAGATCCGATCAAAGATTTAAAATAAAAAAATAAGTGAACAGACTCTCGAGGTCCTATAATGAGGTTATTAATTGTCACAATACTCAGGATGTCGTTCATTTAGCAAAATGTCAAAATTATAAAATGATGTACTAAAGTAAACTTATTATTGTATTTTTTTTTTTAAAAAAAAAGACATTTTACGAATTCCATGTTGTTCAAGCGAACAAATTTTTAGTTTTTTCCCATACTTGTATCTTACAGTGTGGGGTTTCTTCCCACAATTAAACGAACAAAATGCCATTCGTAAAATGTCTTTTTTTCAACAAAAACAAAAAAAAAAAACACTATAATTAAATAGTTTACAATAGTAAATCAATTTAAATTTTGACATTTTGCTAAATGAACGACATCCTGAGTATTTTGACAATTAATAACCTCATAATAAGACATCGAGAGTTGTTCATTTATTTTTTTAGGTTAGATCTTTGGACGGATCGATCTGTGACGAAACGATATATTGATCTATTAATTTACTGTAATACATTTAAGTCTTATATATAAAAATGAATGTGATGGTGTGTGTCCGGTATAGACTCTAAAATTACTGGGTCGAATGAGCCAAAAATTTGACCTAATGAAGATTTATAGTACAAAAAAAAAATTTGAGAGGGGCGATTTTTTTTTTCGTTTATTACGCAAGGCTACGAAAAATCGATACTACTTAAATTAGAAGTGCAGTATAACTTTTTCCGTACTGTAATATCATAGTATCACATTAATTAGTTCGGTGATATTGAACATAAAACAAATGTTAATTCGGACAACACTCTGCCACACTGCATCAATTTTTTGTGCAGTTAGTTGGCTATATATTGTTGCCAACACTTTAAATTCTCTATCAATTATATGAAAGACCAAATCACTCATTTGACACCATTTAAAATCATGCAATCGTAGCCGATCACATCATATACAATATTATAATAATAAGCAAATTTTGTTCATTTCTTGTTGTGTATTTGTTATTGGCAATTTGAATTTTACTCTAGACAATTCATTGTGTATTTTTTCAGTAATTTATTTTTCTTATTAAACTAATTTCTTTTTTCAAAACATTATGTTGAACTTGGCTATTGACTACGGCCAAGATTTTCTTAAATGTTGTTCTATTTCTTATTTAATTACGCAAGTACATAACAACTTCTACTTTTTCAAATTGACGAGATACAAACTTAGAACCATTGGTATATCCTCTATTCAATTCAGGGAATTCATATTCCTGTTTAAAATAGACCAACATGTTTATGCAAACATTTCAGAATACCCACTTATAATTGGTACTGGGTAGTAAAACCGCTATTATTGAATTAACAATTAAAATACAACATCCTTAGTTAGTTACAGTTAACAGTTTGAAATATTGAAATTAAATAATAATGTTCGTTCTGGTTGATTTTGACTTTAGTAATTGGCTCTTGAACTTGGAAACAATGAACTCACATCAGAGAAATTGTTTTTAACAAAGTTTTAACTTACATCCAACTTTATGTTTGTAGTTGATGGTGGCAAGAGGAACAAACGATATTGATCAATGAATCTTAGAAGATTTATACCAAAAAAATGTAGTGTATAAAGAAATATTCAATAATGTCCTACCGGTTTCAAGATTTATTTATACAAAATATTTAATAATATTGTTCTTTGGTAATGATTTAATCGAATCGACTTTATTTTTTCCGTTCAATTTATACAATTTATACTATTTAAATATAAAGCCTACTATTTGACAGAAATTCGTTATGTTAGTATTACCATTTTCGTATATTTTTTGACACCATTTAAATCTTCTTACTTAGACTATTATTAAATGTATTGCAGGTATATGGTCTAGTGGTAAAAATATTACTTTGACTGATTACTTAAATCAACGATAAAAATGACAATTTTTTTAAAATATGCAAATTCTAAAAAAAATAATTATAAAATTAAATTTAACAAAATTGAAGTATTATTCATAATCAATATGTCGAAATCATTCACTAGTTATGGGATTATGTAATACTCGACAAATTAGACAACGGAACAAGTCGTCTTTACGTCAAACTTCAGACTACAAATAAATAATATATTTTATTATTCAATGAATTTACATCAATATCTCTCAAACGCATATTGATGAAAATTTTAATATGTAACACGATATTATTTGTCACTTTCGTAGTTTGGTAGTCATAATTTGTGAGTACCGCTAGAGCTCAATTCACAAATTCAAAAATTTGAAGAGCACCAAAAAACTTTCGAAATATTGGAAGTTTACTCTTTATTTCCAGCCACTAGTGAACACGCCATAGACGTATTTGAAGTGATGTACCAATATTTAAACCGAATTGTGGATCTGTATTTCACAAGCAGACGTCTGTCAATTTAGGGTAGCAGACAAGTCACTAGCGAAGCTGAACAAGACTCTATCCGCGTAAGCAAGAATAAAAATGATGTTAAAATGCATCTGTTTTACTCCCAACTGTATATCAAAAACAGTAATTTGCGATCAAAATTATAGATCTAAGTTTACAAATAATATATACATTGGTGTTTGTCATTCATATATCATAATTGATATATACTCTATGGCAGACTCACCACATACTATCATACACAATAACATTGTTTATATTATTTAGTAAGGTAACCTATAGGTGATGCCCACCATTTCTCACATATTGAAATTACACTTTTTAGGCATTTGAATATCAATCTCTTTCCATTAAATAGACATTGCAAAATGTAGACGTTCCTAAGCAATGAAAATGAGGAAAGTAGAAACTAAAAAAAAACTTCAAGAAATATGTCATTAGAAATATTTCATTTTCAAACCATTTGAGTTCAACAATTAATGTAGGCCTGTCCAAATTCTCTACACTTGTGTATATCATGTACATTTTAAACACCATTGAGGTCCATTGTCAGTTGACTATCTATGTACGTCGTCGTTGCATTCAAATAGAAAGTGATGCGACAAATTACTTCGACGTAATCCCATAATAGGTCATGAACAAATCATTTTGAAATATCTGTAATTAGCCTGGGCTGGATCACTACATTCTCCCAAGTCAGGGACACTGAACCGCATGGAATGTATATCTGAAGCATACTCATAAATAAGAACCGATTTATTTTATCCACCTTTATGGGAACGTAGACGTTATTAGAATCAGAGAAGCAATACATCAAGCAATATTAGAGGGCATTCGAATGAACAGAAAATTTTACAAAAATTATCTACAGTCCAGTTCACTAATGAATGCAAATCTCCAGAAATTCTAGGCAGTTGAAATTACACGCTTATTATTATTGAATGCAACGACGACGTAAGTTGAAAGGTTTGTTTGTACGATAGCAAGCTATGTACGCTGTCATTGTCTTCATACTGAAAGTCCTTAGCCGCAGTATTTTGACGAATCCCACAATCCATCATGTTGTGGCTTTTAAACAATGAATAAATAATTTTGGAATATCTGTGAGAAGCGAAAGTTCCCGAGATCAGGAATACAACTCACTGAAATAATTTGTACATTTATCACTAAAATCAGTTTATCAGTTATATATCATTAGGTTTAAATTCAATACTGAATGGTTTATTGATGAATTACCATCGCAGTTCACCTTTAGGGTTAGACAAAGATTAAGGTGAGCCTCCTCCGTCGGTTAATACACGCTTTTAATTTATCTTGATTATCATGATATTCAGAAATTTATCTTTTATATACAAGAAATACTTCAATAAAAATTTTTATAAAATTTAATCTAATAATCACATACCAAAACAATGAATTGCTAAATTTTAAATTAAAGCCTTGAAAAGTGAAAGAAATATTCAATTACACTATGTACTTAAAAGTAATAAGTGTTTTTTACCAGACTGTCAAATTGATTTTAATTTATATTCACATTAATTAATTAAAAATTAATATAAATAATTATTACGTTATTAAATATTTATTTACGTTACATAAAATCTATAAATTACATTCATTAGGAAATATATATTTGTAATTGACAAAACTGGTGAATTTTTTGATCAACTTGAATTGTTAGTGAGTATAAAATAGAAATGAGAAACTTTAATTCCATAATGTTTTATAATCAACACACCTTTAAGAATCAAACACAAAAGTGAATTGAATTCCTGATCAAGTGGTTGCAGAACATTCTGATGGTTGCCGTCGGAAACGTAGTTTGATAGAAATATCAACTAAAATAGGTAATATTTTAAAGAGGATGGAGTCTTATTTGAAACCAAATTAGGAACTAGGTTTTATTGAAGTCAACCGTACGAAAACAATATTGCTAAAAAGAACGTTAATAAATGGCATCGAATAAAAGATGACACGATGTCGGGTATTAACTCGCACAGCTTTCACAAGAGGTACATTATCGGTACTCAGATCCTCCACACATACTTATTATTTTACATAATATTTATTATATTGTTAATATGCCGTCTATGGCACCTATTGACAAAAATTTGGAATTATGAATTATACACTCCAAGACGCTTCACTTTCAGATACATGTTCGTCTCTGCTGTACCAAAACACACATATATCATTGGTAAAAGTCAAGATATTCAAGTCGATTGTTTTGGCCCCATTTCATACCATATGCGCCTCATTGTCCACCTTTATCCATAACCCAACCTAATACGAATCCTGCACTGCGAGTTATAATCAAAACAGTGTATACTGTTCATCAGATTTGACTTTATTTCTTAGCCTTCAAGAATTGTCCACAACATAATACGATATAGACTGTAGAAAGTTTGTTTAAAGTAGACGAACCGCAGAATGCCTATAATGATTTTTCAATGTTGGGGGTTGCAGACGCCCCAACTTTTTGGGAAATATTAATCACCTGAAATGTTTTCTCTTGAAACCATGGTAGAAATGAAAGGTATCTCTTTTGCGAATTTTTCATTGCCACCAGATCTCTGACAGCTTGCACAATTATTAATTTGATATTGTATTTGACAAGAAAATTTTTAGTATGCGTCTGAGGTACTTATTGACTAAAACTTGAATTTCTGACACGATATTAATTGTCACTTTCCAAGTTACGCTGCCATACAATAGTACCGATAAACAATTTGTTTTAAATATGCGCAACTTTAGATTTTTTGAAATTTGTAACGACCGCCAGACTCCATTCAGCATAACAAACATTTACCGAGCTATTTGTATACGGAACCTGATATCTGTTTCTGCACCACAATCAATTGTTAAAAAACTTCCCAAATATATTAAGTCCTCTACTTCATATATTACCTCTACGATGACTGCAAGTAAACAATTCCTCGACGTACCAATTTTTAAAACATTGATTTTTAGAACGAATTGTGAGCAGTATTTAACAAGTCGTTCCGATTTCAGTCTAATGTCCGACTCAGTATGCGTAAGCAAGGAAATGACGTCAGCGATCTTTAAGTCTACCGGTTAGACCCCATATGATACCATGTGGTACAGAGTTTACTTTGGTCATAACCCAATCCAAGACGAGCAGGGGCAATAGTGGTGATAGTATACACCTCTGTTTTACACCCGAATGCACATAAAAAAACATCATCAAACCTTCCATGATGCAAAACTCTACATTGAGAATCACGATATAAACCGCGGATCATATTCATCAGTTTAGACTAGATAACTTTGTGGAATTGTCCACATCATATCGCGATTATTACAATCAAATACGTGTTTGAAGTCGACAAATACCATATACAATGGCGGTTGCCATTCAATCGACTGCTCAACAATAATCCGTAATGTATTGATATGGTCTGTACATGACCTACCAGGCCTGAAACATGCCTGTTTCTTTCGAATATTTGGTTGCAAAAGTGAAATGATCATGTTGTGCACGATAATAGCTATCACTTTGTTTATCGTATTCAGCAAGTCTTCGCTCAACCGGACTTTAAGCAACATGTACTTTAGTGAGCTCACTCGGTCCATCTTTCCAGTTACTGAATTTCATTTGAGATCAGCAAACCGTCCCTAGGTTGGATTGGACATTCAGTTCTAAACGAACGCCTGGTTAGTTTGCATTCCAGACGGTAAGTCTGTCGGACAAGTTGTGCCCGGACTGCAATATTTTCAAAACGCCTATCCCGTCGTGTACTTTTACCGACCTCCTTGTCCAGTTGTGTTTGCAGATTATGTTGGTCTATCACATTGTTGTTGTTAATCGCACTATTGATGTTTCTCCTCCACATTATTAGATTCCATGTATGCGAACCATTGTCTTACCTCGTCAATGCTATGACGAATCTTAACAAGCCAATGTGAAAGTTGACTATAAAAAGCCTGTTCTGTAGGTGCGTAAATCTCAACTATTGTTACAAATTTCACACTACTCTTCGATCTGATATCGACTTTTAGTCGACAAGATTGCAGAGACACTTAGCAATAAACCGACTTCACTACTGTGATTCATGTGACTCGGTTTTCCGAGAATATAGTTGTATATAGTCACCAGAGGATATAATAGTCATTTCTTCGTTTTCCTTCCATCGAATCTCAATATTGAGTTTGTACCTCTTCAATTCTTGAGCCACTTGCGCCAGTTTCGTCGGTTCAAGCATAGTTCTAACGCACCCATTTGCTCCTGTAATTTTAGCCCAGATATCTTTGTTATAAATGTATGAATAATTAAAATCGCAGCTACGTAAATACAATCCTTAAATTCCCATCAGAATTACAATACGTAAAAATCAACAAAAATGCATTTAAAAATATTGATATTTGAAATCAATGACATAAACGTTATAACATAATTGAATAATTGAGATTAATTGTTGCAAAAGAAGCGTAAAATTTCAGACTAAAAAATGACAACAATTTAGAAAAAACAGACGATACAATAAAACACAAAACAATTTCTTTACACAATTGAAGATGTAAAAAAATAACGAAACAATTCTGAAGTAATGTGCATAAAAAACGTTTGTTAACAAAGGAAACAAAATCACACAATGTATGACAACAAAATAGTTATACAAAAACAGAAAAAAATACACAAAAATCTAAATAAAAAAAACATTAAAATAATAACAAACAAAAAAAATAATCACTTTTTTATTTCGAAATCTATCGGCGAAGTCTTCATCGCCACGATATTGTACTGAATGCATTTCTTAAGGATGCTAATATTACCATCATCAGAATGCAGTTCTTGATCAAGTGAAAATTTCTTTTCATCTTCTTCATCTATAAAAAAAAAACAAAAATTAAAAAAAAAACAAATATAAATAAACACTTAAAAAAATTACTAAAAAACATACAAACGTAAAAAAATTAGAGGCACATTAAATAAAAATGCATCAATTAGGGGTTGTAATAATACAACTTTTTTTTTAGAGACAAATTGTTGAATAATAAGCACTAATATGTATTTGCGTTTTATTTAAATTGTTTATTGTTCAAAAACAATATTTGCATTTCAATTGTTGCACAACTTCATTGTGACGCCAGTTTTTTCGATTTTTTTTTCGACTCCTCAAATAATTAACGAAAAAATGTGCATGAGAAGAAGTTTTCATTGCTCCGTAGTTGCTTTTGCGTCATATTTCATTTATTTCAATTTGGTTTTTTCTCAATTCTTTCCCAATTGGTGCAATATTTAAAAAAAAAACACTTTCGCTAAGTTTATATTTTAGCGAAAGTAAGACAGAGTTTCAACCTTCAATAGAAAATTGTTAAAAAATTGGATAAATATAAATCAATATAACGAATTTAGAAAAAGGTTCTGCAACTTGTATATGAGTTAGTTATAAACCAATCTAATGAGTTGAATTCCTGATCAATAAAATAATAAGTGCATGACAGTGATTGGACACTTAATTAGAAACTATCATCAATCACAACAACTTAAGTGCCTCAAGAATTTAACAGATACATACCCGCCATTCTTGGGTTGAAACTTTTTTGCTTTCTGGAAAACAATTAATATGAATCATAGTAGTGGGTTATAAAAAACACAAATCAAATCAGAGTATTATGTACTGGAAACTAATATCTGATCGAATAATCACAAGATTCAAGACTACAAGCTTAAGCTAGAATATGATGTAACAATGATTCAAAGTTACGTATCAACGGAACAAGCATGAATGGATGACAAAGTTGCATATTAACATAATGCCGCCATATGCGCTCTTGATAAGGAAAGGTTAAGGTAATCAGACGATTATTTGGTAATTGGACAGAATGTTGTTAATCTATTGTCAAATATGCTGAAACAGCCTAAGATTTCAAAACGTATTAATGTTGTTCGACTGCAGAATGATAATAATTTATATGTGTCCAGTTTCGAGAAAGTCGCTTTCAAGAAGATTGTAATATTCTGTTCCAAGTGTAGGCGACGAAATAAAACCCATGTTAAAAGTAGATTTGAAACACATCACAACTGTGTTTCATTGTATTATTGATGAATTGTAGTCATCCGATAATATACCAACCGAAAGAAAACGGGACTGTTACTGAAGGAACAAAAGAAGGAAAACTTGATTATGAGTTACAAGTGACGTGGCATCAACTTACTTCACACAATAGACACGCTTGTTGCAACAATTATACACTATAGAACCAGTTCAGAACTATAACTGAGTACTCGTAGAGAACAGGCTGATTTCAAATCTAGCAGATCGTACACATATCATATAAATACGTTAAGAATCATATTTCGAACAAACGATCGAATGGAAAACAAGTATTTAGTATGTTAGTCGACACTAAGCAACGGTTTTACCGATGACATGTTTGTTGGCGCAAACAGTGGTGGATATGTGTCTGAAACTGGAACGTCAATGAAGTGTAGTTCACAACTAGGTCTACGCATAATTGTTTTAAAGACGAAAAAAATCAACATTGATATTAGTTCGTTAACGGCATACCATTTTCAACTTGATTTACTATAAGGCTTTCAATATATGAGAAGTTATTTGGCAAAAGGTGGTAAATAAGATGAAACACTTACATAAAACGGCAGGTGTTCGATATGCTAAGTGGAGTGAGGTATAGCATTTTGGATTTGTAGAAATTGTGGAATTGGAACGATTATACACTAATACACCAGGTCAAGTATGTCGCAAGATATCTAAAGTGGAATCCTCAGAATACGACTTTGATTTAATAAGCTGGTAACAGTTATAAGTGAAGTCAAGTGAAGTTGCTGGCTAGAAATCGTGCCGACTACTCGTCTCTGCTGATGATTAATTTGCAGTTTTTCTTCTAGACACCAAATTAATTTGTTGATTGTAGTGCAATACGAAATGCCATCCCAATTTATACTACATGTAGTAATTTTTGAAACTTGGTAGTTAGACAATTGCCAGACTTGTCTAATACGGAATTGTTTATTGATATGCTCCTTCATTGAAAGTAAATGTTACAATGACAGTATTTCATGTATATCCTTAAAAGAAACAGAAAACTTCAATTTTGGGAACGGTTCTTAAAATACATGTGATAAAGTTTATGATAAACGGATAAAACTATATGAAATATATACAGTTAAGAAAAATTTGAACAATAGACATACGTTTTTGACAACCCATTCCAGGTCATTGCTGATAACGTGCCCGAATTTGCAACAAGAATTTTGTGAAAAAGAAGGTATAATGCATGTTATTGTAACGACTGGCATTCCAAAGAAAATGGTCAGGTCGAGATAGTCAACAGAATTATAATACCTAGTCTGACAATTTTTTTTCCAATTGACGAACCTTTGGAAAGGTTCAAACTTGTATTGAAATTTTTATAAATGCATCAACATAAAGAGCAACTACGAAATAACTATTCGAGAGCTATACTGTTTGGTACAAAATTGTATTATATAAATGAAAAGAAACTTACTGATATTATTGACGAAATTATTAAAGATTCTGATTCCAGAAGAGGTGAAGCACGTAAACAGATTTTGGTCCAGGAAGACGAAATTAAAAAACAGTACAATAAAAAACGAACAAGCAACTATTTATAAAATTGGTGATGCGGCCGCCATAAAAAAGAAGCAATTTTCATCGGGTTCAACAATATATTGCACTTTTAACAATTTTATTGGTAAAAAAATATGGCTCTGATTCCAATTAAATCATGATAAACTTCGTCCAACAATATTCTAACTTCGTTATCACATTCCAGTGATACGATTTGTCAAAATCTCTACGCAGTATGACATTTCATCAACTTTGGAAACAAAAAATATTGCTAAGTGATAAATCTGGATAATACGGTGAAATATAAATAAATCCAGGCAAGGAGAACACATTGTCATGACATCTGGGATTGATTCAAGGACTTGCTATTTTTGTCACAGTAGCTGCAGTGTACCGTGCAAAGTAAGTGTCGTGAACCAACTCTGACCAACTTCTTACAAAACTCTATGATACATGGGTAAATCAAAACTGTTCAAATCTCGTAGTATTTAAAATTTAACGCATACCAGAGGCAGTAATGTTATACAAGACAAAATCTGGGGACTAAATGGAACCAGATAATTAAAAAATAAATTAAACTTCTAGCAGTATAATGAACAGCAACTACAGGAACTTCGTGTTTTCATATCCAAGTGAAGAAATAATAGAAGCGCAAAGCTCATTAATCACTGATATCAAAAAGCGTGATAATTATTGTTTCAATACCTAATTTGGGATTTCAAAAAAAAAAACTCAAAATAGATAGACAAGCAGAGGTAGAGAAAGAATACTCTAGTGGCTGCAGAGCTAAGTCAACTCATAAGACACAAAAAACGAAACTGATCAGATCACAGTGAACCTACATGCAACAAAAAAATCTAAGCTAGATAATAACGAGACTAAGAAACCGATTATCGCATACAAAGAAAACAGACAAATGGAGAACAACTTATGTGCTTCTAATTGATGTAAGATTCATGGATGAGTTAAAAAATTTAGATTATTAAGCGTATATTCAAATTTCAGAAGCACTTATCCACATTACAACATAAACATTAGTAGCTCTTATTTTGAGCAATAAACCAGAAGTAATCAAATCAACGAGAATGATATTTGAAATTTTACAAATTAACCTTTAATATATTGAATTTTATTAATGTTGCGAAAGTTACGTACTTCCACTCCATGCGGTGTCATCTGTAACCTCAGTAACGGCGTGTGCTAATGTCGACATGTAGCAAAAACATCTGACTAACAAGCTAGATAACTGGGGATACATGCACCACTCTATTGGATTACTTAATCTAAAACCGGACAACTATAGTTGACCTATATTTTCAGTTTCACTTTGATATAACCTTCATATTAGCTGTGGCAAAGCAACATCTTTGCGACGTGGCATACAGGTCAACATGATAATGATGAAAGTAAAGTCACTACAATAAAAGATCCATAGTTACATAAAAGTATTATATATGAACTGGTGGTCCGAGTTCAGATCACACTAAAAAATGAATTGAATTTGGGAACAAGTGTTTGCAATACCTAACCGTGGCTGCCATGGGGAACGTAATTTGATATTAACATCAATTCAAACACTGCAAAATTGTAAGAATGAATGGATACGATTGATCACTCAATTAGCATATAGCACATACAATGCCATAAAGCGAGACAACTGTGATAATGTGACTTAAGAATTGAAAATATTCTTGGGTTGACGAGATTCGGTGGAAGAAAAACGGAAAAAGGACTATATTAAATTTTGATAAAACACTTAAGCTTTCCGAAAATCTTAGTCACATGGATCACAGTAGTCTAGTAGTATAGTTGGTTTATTATTGTTAAAGTTTGACTCGGGCAGAATTCGTTAGAACAGAATATCCAATTATTACTTTCAGAAGCTCATTAATAGGTTGCTGAAATATAAATCCGATTCACAACACCTAAATGATAGTATGACAGCCGGTACCAATAACAACACAATAACAACACATATGGTTGATAATTAAATTAAAGTTATTTTGTGTGTGTTAATAGACATACCAAAAAAATGAGGGAAACTTTGGTGTTAGAACTGGGATAGTAAGTAGCACCTTGTTGAATACTATAAACAATAGGTTATAGCTGTTTGCATGAAAGAACTAGTTTAGTTTTAGCACAAAGTGTTCGAAGGGAACAGTTAACATTTCAGGACTGGTACGTTTACACAGACTATATCAATCCATTAAGGATTATTGTTGAGCAGTCAATTGAATTGCTAACACCATTGTATATGTTATTTTTCAACTGCAAGTAGGTAAAAAAATTTTAAATCGGCATTCAAAGCAAAAGAATAACATTAGTTTCAGGTAATCAGACCGTGCTTTTGACACATAGCTCATATGAAGCTGATAAACCGAACTGGTATTTGGTAATGCACAAAATAAATAAAAAAAAGTCATCATTAGACTTATTGGACATTATGCAAAAAAAAAAATACACATATGGTGCCAATATGATAATACAATATATGCAAAAAGTGTAATGCAGACGAAGAGACACTCTATATGCAATGAGAGTGAGAACATTTGACAATATACTACCAGAACGAGAGGATTATCTTTCCGAAAACTTTTGGAAATATAGGCTTCAAAGAATTGATTATAGGTAGAGAATAGTACAATATATTCAATGTTTACAGTACTGAGGTTTAAGGGCGCTTGACGAACCATTACAATAAAACACATATTCCAAACGAATACTGATCGAACATGACGGAGGTAGACATAGAGCAAGAAACTATTGAAAATAAGGAGGATACCAAGATTTACGGTATAGAGCACAGGTAGAGAATAGTACAATATATACTAGAAATGAAATGCAAGGACTTAGGGCACAAATCCAAACAACCTGATTTACAAATTATTTTTAATTATTTATTTTATTATGTTATTAATATAACGAGAAGATAAAAGTTCAGATGATTGCTGCTGTTGTGGCCTGACTCGACTTCAAATCACATATAGAAAAATGTATGTAATCTTTTTTTTTTTTAATGCACATTGACCCTTTGACAACGCACTAACGTTCTATAAAATTTAACATGAAACAGGAAAATAAAAATTGTATCACAATCATTAAAAAAAAAATTATTTAAATTTTTTTAATTAAAAAAATAAAGTATTAATAAAGTGTTTGTAAACTTTTTTTCATAAAAAAAAACGTAAAAAAAAAAATTAGGAAGCACACGGTAGTTCATAAAAGACACCATTAACATGAACGTAGGGCACCAAATTATTTCCAGAACAAATGATCATCGTCGCCATTGTTTCTATGGATGTTTTTTTTAAATAATTCTAATAACTCAATTAAAGAATTGTAAATTAATTACAATTAATAATTTTTAAAAAACTATTTATAATTTCTAAACATAACTGACAAATTAGATCAAAAATTAAGTTTTTAAAAGAATTGTGTAATTAAACATGGCGATATTAAAAGGCAAAAATTACATTTAATTTTCAATGCACTTTTATTTGATTTTGTATGCAATTTGAGTAAAATGACAATAAAAAGAAAACAAACAAACTCACCCATTATTAACAAAAGATAAAACAATTTTAATCACTTTGTTTTAAATATAATTATAAGCAAACAAAAATTGCACGTATTATTCTAAAAGAAAAATTGAAAAATGTCTTTTTAACTAAAAATTCAATTGACTTTAACAATGCCTACCTTTATTTCAAAGCTTTTGTTACGAATGAAAAAGCAATTGAATCGGTCACAAAACCGAATTATTAAAGTCACAAAATTGATTGAGTTCGTTCGATTTCATGCTAATGACATTTTAATTAATTATTAAGAATGTGCAATCCTTCAATTTGAAATTAGAAAATGATTAATGAATTCTTCTTAAGAAGACTATGTATTTTTAAATGAATAGTGTCAATCTATTGACTTTTGCGATTCCCACTCACATGCTATATAACATATAATACGAAACAGTACATGTTTTGCGATCAGCTTTACAATTTACATTAATGTTTGAATTTTCTGTAATATATTGCCAATTGTCATTCAACAAAATTTCTCAATAAATTTAGATTGAAACAGTTTAATTCCATTCAAAAATCCTCTATTACATAATGATATTTGCATAAAAATTTGTGAAAACTAACAATTTAAATTAGAGTGCTTATTGTACACATAATGACCTGATAACTCTTGAAGGTTTGTTACCGTATGTGGAGCTGTGGGCAAGTTGAAGTTTGATTCGGACTAATTAATTCGGACTATTATTAACCGAAAAAAGTGATGGTTATCTATCGGTGGTATTGCAAAATACGTATTTGACTAAAATCCCTACGATAAGAACACCCGATTCGTCCAAAAACAACATGGCGAAGAATCTTTATTAAGACATCCAGTATCAGTGAGATGGATTGAAAAGGCGGGGCTGGTCAGAGATCGTGGATTAAATTTCGAGATGATAATGATTTGTTGACCTACGCAGACTATAAAATAAATATTATTTGTTCTATTTTATATATAATTGAATATAAAAATATACGATAATTGCTTGACAGTTAGTGAATTCGAAACCATTTGTGATTTATTTTATAAAATCCTAACTGTATTTATGAATGTTAAAATTTTATACTTTATTAAGGAGATGCTGCTAAACAACAGGGAAAATATTATCGCAAAATTGCAGCTATGATTAATTATAACTGCAAACAATTTTCCATATATTTGAAAACGTAACATCTATAAAAATTGTATATGTTCATATTATACAATTGAATATGGAAAAAATAGTTAAATGGAAATATGTCAGCTTTATTCAAATGACCAAGCTAACAGAAAACCGGACACTAGCTTGCCAACTTATTCTAGTTTCCGTAGTTGCTTTGACATTTTAGTGACATTTTCTCTAATATAGGTACTTGTATATTTTTATATTCGAAGATGAGGAAAATTGAAGTACTCCTTCAACTATCTCCTATACAAACTTTTTACTCTTTTCAGGCCCTGGGAA
>JANSTX010005447.1:0-39371 GCA_027564355.1 Penthetria funebris | reverse complement strand
AATATAAAATAATATAATATAATATAATATAATATTTAATACTAAAAAAAGATCTTAATGGAATGATATAATAGGTAAGACTAACCTATTAAAATATATTGAATATGATAATGAATTTATTAAACAGAAATTCAATAGAAATCACTTTACATTATTGAAGACTGTCATGAAGGAGACCGTTTTTAAGACACCAGTAAAAAACTGTTTTGATCAATTTTCAAGATGGTATTTAATAAGAATCGAAATGATTTGCCTTTCACTATAATCAGCATATGATACTGCAAAAAAACAGGTGTATAACTTGAGTTAGTACACCTGTAAATGAGAATTGGTTATCTTAATTCATACACGATTCATAGTGAAACGAATTTGCTGTTTCATATAAAAAATTCTACAGGACGTTAGTGGGATATACAAAGGTCAATAGCATCTATTTATTTAGATGTAAAAATTGCAAAATTATATTAAAATAATTTTATGATGTCAATTTTATGATGTCGATACTACCGATTTGTGAATGTATATACTGTATTTTCGACATTTAGAATTAAAATCAAGATATAATCACATAAAATCTATTAGAATTTTAACACATATTTTCTGTAAATAATTTAATTTATATATAACGTATATGAATACGGATACATACCGACATCTCAGATGATGCATGATCTATGAATATCAATTCCGATTCTTCTCCACTAAGTAATACTGATACGGCCTTCTCACCTGATTCATCATCTAAATTAAGAATTGAAAATCAAAATTAAAAATATTGTTTTCACTATTTAAGAAAAGAATATTATAATATGTAATTGAATTCAATAAATGAAATATTAAGTATAATACTCAAATGTACTTTGGTTGGGGGTGTATCATAAACCATCCTAATAAGCAATCTTGGGGCTTTATAATGGAAAATTGAAAAAATTTATACACAGCAGGATATTATGTGTATTTCAAAGTTGAAATATACAAAACAACAAAAAAATATGTAAAGGAAATGGGAAATTGTAAATAAAAACAAAATTATTCTTCCGAAATTCTTGCTGTTTATATATAAGATATTTATGTTTATCGACTTATGTTAAACAGCGTATATGTGGATACAATCGTATAGACAACATCTTAGGATACATTCAGTGTTTCATTAAAATAAGTTTCTTTATGAATATATGAGTACATATATAGATGTAACAATGGGATATTCAACCTAGTACCCAACTTAAGTTGAATAACTAATGAAAAGAAGAAGTAAATTTAAGAGCCTAATATGTATAGAGTTTATTATATTATATTATAGTGGTATTATAAATACCACATATTATGGGAGATTATATTTCAAAAAAAAAAAATAAAATTAAGTAACTTAAGTTGTAAGAGTATAGGCACTCAACCAAAAATAAAATATTCTCAGGAAGAATAGTGGAAAAAAGAAAAAAGATCCATAAAAAAAGAACATAGGAAATTGGTATCCAGATATATAAAGATAAATAAATATATTTAATTGAAATAGAAAGGATAAATAGTAATAAAACAAACCACAGAAAATTAATTAAATTCATGAGCAACTTATGAAGAGTTCTTTGAAAAGTTCTTTCACCCCTCTAATTCACCACTATCAAATTCAAATTCAAATTCAAATTGTGACATATTAGACAAAATCTACTTTCAGTGGCAGATTTGAAAATTCAAAAAAAAAAAATTTAGAATTAATATTATGTATTGATGTGACACATAATGGCGCAGCTGGAAATTGGAAATTCTCCTGTCATTTTTTTAAAAGACTATATGCCGATTAGAGGCATATATTTACAAATATTGACACGAATTTTAATGCAAACTTTTGTTCGATAATACATCACTGTATGGAATTCGCACAGTATCTGACTAAATTCATTATAGAGCAACAAAGAATGTGGATAATTTAATAATTTCATCCATAATATGTTGCTGCCCATATTCAATATTCGTCCAGGATAGATGAATGTCTAGTTGAAATTTTGGCGTATGACAAAGCTTTGTTGTTAATTAATTAAAATAGGGCATTACGTAATTTAAATGGAAAAGGCAACAATTCTTTAATATTGCTTTTAAATTTGATATCTAAACAAATATCGAGAAGTTGTCATTATACCCATAATTCAAGTGTTAAGACCCCGTTTGTCGGAAATTTGATACCTATTTTTTTTTTTTGCACACTAAAGATTGTCCTTTCTATCATATTTTGTGGTATAGCCACGGATATAAAAAATATTATTGAATTGTCTAAAAGTTAGTCGGCATTCCATAACTATTTTATTGCAATTCTATTAAATAATAATTAATGAATCAATAATTTCTGTGAAATTTAAATTATTTTTTAATTTTACTTATATTTATAGCTATATACACAAAAATACTTTCGATTTGTTTATATAGTTTCTAAAATTTTAATAGCTAAAACTAAAGAATAATTAACAAAAAAATAAAAAATAAAGAAAACAACTATTTAAACTACTACTATTTTACTTCTATTTAAATTCCTATAATTTTAACTTTAAAAATAGTTTAATTACAAAAAAAATGTGTGTATATTTTTAGAACTACCGAACGAGAAACAAATATAAATAAAATAGAAAAATATTGGAATTTTTAAGGATATATCAACAGAGGATAATAGAAATTGTATAAATTATTACCATCTGATGGGTCTCTATGAATTTGTATTTTAAATTGTGTACCACCTGAATGAAAATAAAATAAGAGAGTTTGATGTTAAATTATTGAAGATGATGTACATTTGCATTATTATCTTGTAATTTCAAAAAAAAAAAAAATTCACAGAAATTTTGTCAAATAATTTTTCTCCATTTTCCCAATTGAATTGAATAAAATGTAATGAAATCTTATAATCAATTTATTGATTTTTAACCGTAACACAATGAGCCTCCGCAGTGAAAGCATATTCGGATGACACTTAATATATACACTTTAAAAACCTACTTAATTGAAATTTTAAATTGTGGAAATTTTTATGCAAATGCCAAAAAATCTAATTTAAATACATCAATTGTCTTTGGATAGATAACGAAGTATAAATGATTTGTAATTGAATGTTCTATCAGAACTTCAGATGTTATTAAGAATATGCTATAATCTATATATGAGAAATGTCAGTCGTTAATATAAAATAAATTATATAAAATGTCGATCACCTAATTAAGTGAATGATCTTAATTTTGATATTTATTTCACAATGAAACCTATAGTGCATCAACACGATCCATCCTCATATTATGAACAATTCTATCAATTTATGTCAATCTTCCACATTAATATGTGATCATTTCGTCTGCCAAAATAAAGAAGTATACAGTCTATTGCAAATTATCAATATACACACCATCTTCGGCTTTTATCAAATTAATTAAGGACATGATGTACAAATAAATTCTCTTTTAAAGATTAACACTAAACTCATTTGTTTAGAGATTTATAGGTTTAGGATTTTGTTACTGACGCGAATTCTGAATGTAAGAATTGAGAAGAATAGGTTACCGGCATTGAAATATGTAGGTACACCAAATTCTAACGTATTTATTTAGCATATTAGTATATTTTACTTCAATCAAAATCCTAAAACTGAAGTATATTTTATATAGTCACATTCCTTCAAGCTTTGCATGTCATTTTCACTTTAACTGAATGTTTGTTTACCCCAAAATTCGTATTTTAGCAAAAAAAAAAACCATAAACAAACCAACAAATATGCCATTTATATTTCTATATATTGTTTGCCATTATATATATATATATAAATGTATACATATATATATATATATATATAATTTATTATGTTGAGGAAAAACAAGTTAAGGCCTTTGTTTCAGATTTACATAAAATACTAACAATTTCATGTTTACATTTTCAATTTTTTTCATCATCTCAGCGGGAAAACATTTTTTCTAAATCACATTTTTAGCAAAAGGATAATAAATTCGAACTAGAGAGGATATATACTCTCATAAGATGAAAATACATTAAATAATAATAGAAAGAAATAAAAAAAAAAAAAAAAAAAAATTGGATTTATCAATTTATATATAATATGTCAGTTTTAGCTACGGATTACCAAAGTGTCTGTACAAGATAAATATCTAAACGAGATTTAAAGAACAGAGAAGTCTATCGAATTTAAGGTCTGGGTATGCTTATAGCGAAAACAGTACATTATGAAGTAATGGTGTATATATCTATTAATGATGTACATCATATCTGTGTTGTGTTGTTTTTCAATCACAAATTGAGGTACAGTACAAGTTAATGGCGATGATAATAATGAATGATGATGATGAATATTTCTTTAAATGTATCAACTAGTGGTGCTTGTGATTTTATACATGAAATGGGTCAGACTTGGACAATATTGTGGTGGATTACACGAATAAAAATTCAAGTTGGTAGCTGCATACCTGGTTAAAAGATAATATGATTACGTACAAATAAAAAATATATACTGAAATATTGTATGTTAAATAAATGACAATGCTATAGAAAATTTCAAATTTAACAATTTAAATTCTATTATTTAATAGATTAATTGCCATTCACCAAAAAAACCGCAACAAGACAATGCATCGAATAGAATTTTGAAAAAGGACACACGCTCATTCTTGTGTTGCAAACTCACTTTTACAACTCAATATGAGTATTTAAACTAGAGTTTCTATTACTTTAAAGAATTAAGTAAATTCACAAAAAAAAAATTGTGAAATTTGAAATAACCCTTCTAATTATCTGAATTTCACATAGAAAATACATTTATTACATAATAAATATTAACGATTTTATTTATTACCCAAATTTTAGAATTATAATACCTTAAATTAATTTACTTACCTATACTTGTATCGTATGCATGTAAATATTCTGAAGTCATAAATTGGGATACTAATGAACTTTTACCAACAGATGTGCCACCCAACATTAATACTCTAAATTTTATGTATAGAAGAAAATGAGAAGGAATTAAAAAAATTATATATATATATATAAATAAATTATAAAGGAACTTTTCAAATAAATTATTTTCAATTAATTTTGACAGAGATATATTTTCAAAAAAAAAAAACAACATACCTAAATGGTCCATTGCCAGGATTTGACGTACTACTTTCTCTACTCGATGCCAAACTACAACTTGCTGATGTTCTAGCTGAATTTATGACATGAGTTGCTGTTAAATGTTCAGTACTGTAAAGTGAACGAAAACAATAAATTTTTTAAATTAGTTTTTAATTAGCTAATTAATATTAAGCGCATGTTGAAAAGTTTAACGAAGGTCTATCTTAAACATAAACCATCATCATTAAAAACATTATTCGTATAATACGATAAAAAAAAATTCACAATTAAAATATTTTTTTATGTTTGCAAGTATAAAAAAAAAATCGAAAAGCTTTCCATTGTGAATATTATTTGAGATACTACATACATTGAAGTTTATGTTAAAGCTTTTCACGAAATTAATTTAAGTAAAAAAAAAAGGTTCAAGTCACTGCTGTAAATTTAAACATTCTCTTAATCAAACAAATTCGAAATTATAAACCTATATAAATTTAAAGGAAAATTTTAAATTAAAGTCAATTATATGTCCATTATATAAACGATAGGATACATAGTACGAGTATAGGTAAAAGTTTATGAACATTTCAAGGAAATTATATGGAAGACTTTTTCAAATTATTGGGCTAAACTTTTCTAGAAAAAAACTTATATCTGAAGATGTGTATATGGGTATTAATATTATGTTATAAGGGTTATTTTATTGGACATATCGAGTACATATCAGATAACATATAAACAAACTTTTCACCCTTTCAATATTTTCTTTATAATTAATCAAAATTGAGATAAAATTCAAGTTTTCAATTTCTATATTAAAAGATATAATCTACGAGTATTTTAGATAGTTAATGTTACGAAAATGTTTTTATTAAAATTAATATAACTTCTAGATTTTAAATTAAATTAGTCCTTACAATTATTTTTGATGATTTCATAATTACTGAATAAGTTTAACAGATAAAAATATGAAAAATATACTTTTTGTTGACTGCAGTTTTGAATATAAGGATAAAGTGTTGTGTAAAATTTATTGGCTAAACATAATTTCGGTCAGAACCAAAAGCAGTAGCTAAAACATTTTGTGATAGTACAGATCGGGAAAAAGTATAGTCAATGTGTGACAATTAGAAGACGGAACCAATTGTTATACATAATTATGTTGCAAAATACTAAATATAGAGTTAAGGTACTGTAAATGTACGACTATAATATAAATATTGAACTGTAACCTCGAATAATATGTGGGAAACATTTCTTTCTTTTTTTTTACAGAATACATTTAAATTAATTTCATTTAAATCAAACTTTTATAATATAAAAAAAAAAAAACAAGATGAATAAAAATTGTACGTTCACATCTTAAAAGTAATTAAATTAGCTATCAAAGCAAAGGAGAAAAATATCCTTTTAGTATGAAATTAAATTTATTTGAAATTCTTTAAAGAAATTATTATATTTAAATATGTTCATATTTTTGCCATTCCTTAATAAGTAATTTAATTATTTAATTAAATTAAATTCCTTGAAATATATCTAATAAATAATAGCAGAAAAAAAACCCAAAAAATGAAATTTTATCTGTAAATTTTATCTGTAAATGTTTTCCGAAACAAATTTTCATGAATTTATAATTTTATGTTGTTATTATTTTACAAAAATAAAATTTCATTGTAAAATTTGAAAGTATTTCTGATATTTGCGAACAGACAACAGGAATTAATACTCCAGCTTCATTATTGCCATTTGTCTGTTAACATAAGAAAATCTAATAGCCGTAATTCAGTTCAACATTAACTCTGCCTATAGTAAATAATAAAAATGTTATGTACTTGTTGAAATAATTGAATCATCTCTAGACCACACGTTTGGACAAAAAGTGAAAAATAGAGTTAAATATTTAGATCTGGCAGTCGATAAATACGACATTGACACCCATAATTTTAGTTTCGATTTTACGCCATTACTGACACAATGTAGAGGTAAAGATAGTTTAAGAAGCATTGATAATAGTCGACCACTCCATTACCATTTTGTCAAAATATACGAGCCAAACGATAGTCTTTGCGACAAACTGATGATTAGTAAATTCTCCAGATTGGTACATCAAATACTGTATATAATATTTGAACAGGAGTCATGGATATATGCATTTGAGCCCGAAACAAAGCAGCAATCGATAGTATGGGTTTTCGAAGACGAGCCAAATCTGAAAAAAAAAGTTATTCGCAAGCGTATCGAAACAAATAGTTGCCTGTTTTTTCGGCATTAGCGGTCATGTGGCAATAGAGCAACGTAAGACGGTCAATGCTGAATGGTACACAACCATTTTCTTTGGCAGTTGTTTTCGAAAAAATTCGACAAAAGAACACTAAAAAGACGATGCGAGCTCTTACACATTGACTTAAATCAATGGATTTTTCACCAGACAAAAACGTCGAATTTATGGGTCATCCACGGTACAGATCTGATTTGGCGCCCAATAACTTTTGGTTTTCTTTTTATACATCAAAAAAAAAGATAAAAAATTATGTGGGCAACAATTTTCGATGTCCAAAGAAGCGGTTGATGCGCAAAGAAGCGCTATTCTCAATCGGAGTAGAAAAAGTACTTCGAAAATTCATGGCGAATATTTTGAAAAACAATAAAACCAATTTCGATATAAATATTTATGTTCTAATTATTAAAATAAAAATATAATAAAAAATATAATATATAATAAGTAGTACCTCTCGTATAAATTTAACCTAAACCTTTGCACCTTTGTCAAATAACCAATACTGGTGCGTTTTCAGTAGTTTCCACCCTATCATTTAAAAGTGATTTTAGTTATAATTTTTTCGAAATTTTAGTTATACTTTCTAACTTGTACACATTTGAAATGTTCGAGTTGTGCTAGGTCATTCAATATATTATATCATCTGTGATCGAGGAGCTGTAGTTTTGTATATTATATTTTATCAAATAAAGGATTTTTTGAATTAAAAACAATAAATGTATCCTAAATATTCTATGATTAAATGGTATTTGGTAATTATATGTGAGAACATTGCCAAATGGGAAAATTGAGACCATTATTCTATATTAATAGAATATTGTCTAATGTTTGAATTACAATGTCATAATCTATGGCATATGAATTTGAGCAGAATTAAGTTTAAGTGATCATATAATAATTGGTCTAGGATTTGAGACAGCAACAATAACAGTCTTAGCTATATGCTATATATCTTCTAAATCATAAGCAACGAAATAGCACCGTTACAGTTTTTATTACATTCTAAAATAGATGGGAATCTTTACTATTTATAATATTACCATCTATTAATGTCAGTTCGTACGTAACCTATTTTTTTTTTATAGGACATTCATGCGAATGTTATATGTGTTTACCATAGAGATTTTCATCATAATAACATTTTGGTATTATATTGGTTTTTCCTTTTAACAAGTACATTATAGGAAATATGAGACACAAAAGCCTGCCATCATATGTATATATGAATATTATGTTACTATATATAAGAGTCATAAATATTATGTTGGCATATCATCATCACCTCTACTACCCCTATATTGTGTATGTTACATTCAACAACTCAACCTCAAACACTTGATAAAATAAAAATTGAAGAATATATCCATAATTATATACGACATTCATAATATTGTGAATTATGTGTGTTTCATATATTATATAACATTAAATATTTGATGTCTGATTAGTTATTAACACAATATTCATTTAATTATAATTACTTTATGTGTATTTATACTTATAGATATATCCCTTATATCAACCCTTTTATTTTGTTTAATAACATATACATCCAATTATATATTAAGTCATTCAAATAATAAATATTCTCATCGTAGTTATGCGATTGTGGATATACCAAATTGTTATTGGTATTCACAATCGCATATAACTATACGATAATCTGAAAGTGGATCATCATAATCAAAATTACATATAATAATTTTGATAATTATAATTGTAAAATATGCAATTTAAAATTTAGACAATTTAAAGTTTAATTATTACTCTATAAATTAACAGACGTACACAACGAATGACGCCCAATAATTGGTTACATTATGGAAACTCAAAATATTATGCCACAATATTTGTGATTAAATTATTATTTATTATAAATAAATAAAGTTTTAAACTGCTCTCGGCTGATCCTTTAATAACAGTGTAATACTGTTTCATTCAATAGCAAACAAATGTGGAAGTCGTCTGCAGTTTCCATCTGCATATTTCATAGCATAATCAAATATAATGTTAAAATCAATTGAATATAATAATGCAATGTTCATATATTTTGGTAGATTTTAAAATCACTTGCAATTGGCTACAAGATGAGAGAAATCAATAATTTCAAAATTATTTATAATAAGTTAGACTTTCAAATGCGTGCTGTTAAGAAGAGGTACATAATAACTTTGAATTTACTATTATTATCTGACTAGAATAATGGTAGTGACGAATGGACTGACTGATTATCATCAAGATTTCTTGACCCATCATTCCACCGGTAACTCGATCACAATATATATCAGTAATAGCGTATGATCTAGGCTAAAAAGATGGTGATAATGTCATTTTTCTCAACTAGCGATGAATGAACAAATCTAATGATTTATTGAAATATATAACTGTATAATTATAATAGCAATAGATCCTTAATTTTTCAGTTGATAAATTTCAATTACATTTATTATTTATTTGAGTAAAGGTTAGGATGATGATGATGATAATTTTTCAGCAGATATTAATCTAATCCTAGGGTTCAGCATAAAATTCGGAAGATTTGTGCGTTTCCAAAATTCATTTTTGGTACGTTTTGTATAAATACTCGGCTCATCATAACCTCCTCCAACGGCAACTCGATCACAAAAAATATCAGTAGTAGCGTATGATCTAGGCTGAAAAGAGTGATGATAATGTCATTTTTCTCAACAATTTTGTGCACAGGCCACAGCAAGTATATGAATCTGGTCAAGATTACGTATATGAAATTCAAATTCGATCTGTGCATCAATTATGCTTCAATTTTATATAATAAGCACATTATGAATGTACGTTTTGTATAAATACGCACGCTAATTTTATAAAAAAAAAAAAAAAAAACAGCCAAAAATAACTCAAACCAAAAACAACATAAAATAAAGGATTAAACCTCATAAATAATAAATTAAAATCAACAATTTACCTTGAATTTGAACTGGCAACGCTATTATTTGACCGACTTCGTCTACTTTTTAATGAATCACCTCGATTTACCACTCCTTTTCCTGTGATGGAAAAATGTCTTAGACGATAATATTCTTCTTCTACACCAGTATTTGGCATTGACGCAACCCTATAATTATTCACGGTTTTATATGGAAATATTAAAGAAATTTAAAAACAAAAAAAATAATAAAAAAAAGCTAAAAAGAGGGAAAAAAGGAAATTACGAGACATCATTAAATTAATGTACCTTGATCTTTGTTGCGGAAGACTTAATTGATTTGGTCTACCTGATGCACGGCTACCAGGTGTTTTAACTGATTGAGAACGACAATGATGTGGTGAACCGTATCTATAAAATGAATAAGAAAATAAAAATTAATTTAATTTTAAGAAAATGTTTTAAAATTCATTTAAATGAATGTGAAATTATTGTAGTAATTAAAAACAAAAAAAAAAAAACAATTCGAAATGAAATGAGAATGAGAACAATCTCCGTTAGTTGAAAGTAACAAAACCATAGGTCGTCACGAAACCATCCTAAACGATATACGGCAAGTACTTTCAATTTGCTATATCTCCTACACTGGTCAACTATTACCAAATTTTCCAAAATATTACCGTCTTGACGCGTCAGAGTATGATGGATTCAATTTCAATTGGATTGAGTGAGTAAATGGGTTGATTGTTATCATGTGATGTTTTTTTTTTTATTTTTCCATTATTCATCACTAAAGTAAAGTATATGCATGTGTATGACCTACTGAAAATCTAATTTCGCAAATAAAAACCTTTCTTTTCAAAAATTTAAATAGAAAAATACTTGAATTTTCATACAAAATATGAAAGAATGGCATGTCTATTATTAGATGTACATATACTGTATATATACCAGGACATAACATAATATGATGCAATTCAATATGTACGATAGTTACAAATATCCTTATAATAAAAAAAGGGATTTAATATTTTATATGACAAAATATTTTAAAATTATTCTATACTGAAAATATACTGTCACTTTACATTGTCCTTATTTTCCATTCATTATTATACAGAGGATGTATCCTGTAATAGTGATACAAATTTATGATATCATATATTTTATAACATTTCCCTTAAATTTTTTAATTCCATTTATCGTTTATATTACAAACAGAGGTTTTAAAGCTCATAGATTTAAAATTAAAAACTGTTAATATTTATACGCTATTGAGGAGCAGAATTATACACAGTAATTAACAACTATATGAATTTATAAGAATAACAAACAACTATTCATATATTTCTAATATTCAGTTAATATTAAAATTTCAAGTTACCACGTGCACTACAACGTCCGATATCGTTAGATTAGTGTCCTTTTAGCATTGTTGAAGAACCAGGACAGAAGGACGATAAAACAAAAAGATAACAAAATTTAAACGTTGACAGGTGTGGGCATTACGGAAATCAATCATATAATCGCGAAGATGTTAGCTTCAATCAAATGAGTGCGAATACGGAAAAAATACGTTAGTCTTTCATATACTAATATTATTTACAGTTATGATAGTCGGTAGGCGTTAAGAGTAGTAATTCAAAAAATCAGTTTTTTTAAAAAAAATTAGTATTAGGCGAGCAGAACGTTAGGTTGTATTAAAAAGGGGAAAAATTCACGCCTTATTTTGCTTTAGAGTATAGAAAACAATTGTTTACTACTAGAACACTTAACCATTAGGGTGATAACACAAAAGTATTAGCGTAAGATCACATGAATATTACTACGAGACTTTAAAAAAGACTGCATAAGTATTACCATGAGACAATAATAAGTTGTATGAGAATAATATCAGGCGAACAGAAATGTCCTTTATTTAGCCTGAAAAAACAAATAACTATAATATGCCATTGTATACTTTTTGTAATGTTATTTGAGAATTGAGAGACAGAGACTATATTATTTTGCATTAGGATAGTTATGGGCATCCATATGAAATAAAAGATTTTTTTTTCAAAATTAACATCAGGAATTCATAAATTGACGAACATATTCTACATTTAAAATAAATATCGATCTCACAGGTGGCAAATTTAAAGAATACTTCTAACGAATTTTACCGGAACTTATTTTATTCAAAACTTATCAATTTCTGAATAGAGTTTTCAAAATCAGATATTTCTAAAGAAACAAAATAGTCCATGCATACTAGGTTACATACTGGTTTTTTTTTTTTTTTGCTACATGAATGATTTGTGCCTATGATGCTCAAAGAAAACATAACGTAAAAGGTTTAAAAACAAACAAAATATACATTTGAGGTCGTTTAGTATTATACACAAATCTATGAGAATCGTATAAATTAACCCTTTTTTTTTGATAGTAAAAAATGGGTTTCATCTATTTTTTTACTTTTTAAATATTATTTCAATATTCACATTTATTTACAATAATCATAACGTTAAATATTATGTTAAATATAAATAAAAACAAACATTTATGTATTAAATAATAAATTAAATTATTTATTGAATAAATATAAATAGCTGAATGAATATGTGGAGAATTTAGCCTTTCGCATATGATTCTATATAATTTATAGGTAAAATTATTAATTAAATTGATATAAATTGATTAACATTTAATTAAAATGCCATACAAATAAAAATAAAATATGATAAATTTGGTAATAAAATTTAGTAATAAAATTTGGTAAATATTGTATTAAAATACATTCTATCTCTGCACATATTTACGAATATCGACTTCAGATAAAACCCATAATAAATTAATGTTATTATTAATTAATGAAATACCAGAAATATATAATCAAATTGATTTTGTATATCATAGAAAGCAAATAATATTGAAAATATATGGTAAAATAGAGTCATGTGTATATGAAATTGTGTCCATACCATCAATCATCGTCATCATTTCGACCCATACTGCATATGGAAACATTGACCGATCGTTCACCAGTGCTGCCAATCCCCATAAAAATTCTCGCACCCAATGCAATTATTGATGGAAACTTATTAAATATAGCTGTTGTTATTTTTTAATTACGAATGCGATACTCAAATAATTGATTTGATTTCAAAATTTAGGCAATCGATAATTGATAATAGCAAATGCTGATTTAATTTTTTTTTTCCTGGACCCATCTTTTCAAATTAGGAATCAAATAGTAGTCGTTAGGGAAACGATGGGTAAGAAAACAATTCGTAGCACAAAGAATGAAATTTCAACGCCGCATTTATAACAAAATACTTTTTTTCCTCTTCAAATATGATATTTTTTCTTAATATATCTGTCCAATTTTGTCTAATGACGTCGCATAGTATTCGTCAGTTATTATTTTTTCCTTCTCCAAATTATCGATGTTTTGAACGTATCTTCAGTTTTGAACGACCTGAATGGTTAACATCATTCAGTGAGTGTACTTTTCTTTACTGTTGTATATAGTATGTATATAGAAGATGTGTTATAACATTTTGTCAAGCCACATTTTGGGCAGTAATTAAAATACGAAATTCTTTGTGATGGAAAATTCGGTCGTACGTCATATTAAGGAGTCCAGCACCAGAGTGGCAGGGGTTGAAATTGAAGTGATTTTATTGGTCAAAGATCGTAAACAATGGCAGTTATTCCACACTTGTAAATTATATACAATATTTTCTCTTTCAAACTATTGTATTTAAATTTTTAATAGTAATTTGTGTGTATAATTGCTATATTTATATATGTCGATACTCATGTTTACCTAAATATATATTGTGTACGATAATGTGCAAATTGGTTATTTTATTATTATATTATTAACTTGTTAAGTAATTTCTAGTGGATTTAGACCAAATTTATCATATGTAATATTCAATGTTTCAATGTTATTTTTCATGAATATTTCATACACATTTCATGCACATTTCTTACACATCTCATGCACAAACCACACACATTTTGTAAAAAATCCATAAAAAATAATTCAATGAATATTGGGCATATTGATGTCATATTCGCATTATTGAAACATATGCCTCTTACACATTAGTGTATGTATACTTGCTATTATTTGAATAATAAGTGGGGGAGGGATGGTCAAGAGACAAGTATTATGGAAAAAAAAAAATATTTGATAAATTTAATATAAAAAAGAAATATAAATTTTATTGTATATTTTTTTAGACAATTTTTTAAAAGGTAATTAAATTTTCTATTTCAACAAGAAATAATATAAATAAACAAGTCAGTAAGCAAATATTTTTAAAAGGAAAAGAACTAACATAAAAATCGAATTTTTTCGTTAAATCAATATCATGTGAATTTAATCGTTTCACATATGATAAATAAACAAAAAAAAAAAAAAAATAAAAAGAAAAACAGAATTAGTAGCAAGTATTAAAAACTCTCTTTAATAAATTTTCCACGTGAATTATAAAAAAAAGGTTTTTAGTTTATTTTCATGTGGAATTTAAGAAAGGCAGCAATATTCTTCAAATGATACGCACATGGGTGCACAAAGAATGGTGCACCAATTTGCAGTAATTGCCGACTTTTTTGGTCAGATATTTTTCAATCACTTGATACACACTGGTACAATGTTTTACCAGACCGAAATGCACACCGTTACTGGCATATATATCGTATTATCAGTGACAGTGCGTAGACGTCAATATATCATAGTAATATTTTTGATCATTGATCACTCCATTCGTCACCTTCAAACAATATATAGTCGAATAATTATAATAATCATTCAGGTGAATTCTAGTGAATCTACAACACAGGGGGTGCATTAACAAAAACCTAATTTTTCATATCCTATGTGTCTTGAACTAATAAACAAACAGTTAGAAATCTAAGTACTGTAAGTAGAAATTGGTAACTATCAAAGAAATGTTCTTGTTGACCATGGCCTAAATTATCCAGAAAAAAAAAAAATATGGAAAATGCACATTCACAACCAATTTCCAACAGTTCATAAAAATTTAATTAAAATTTGTTTATAATTTCCTTTTTTTTTTTTATGTTAATATATTGGAAAATTCGTGGAAATTTGTATATTCCTAAAAGTACAGTAAAACGTAAAGTACATTATAAATTAAATCAAAGGATCGTATTTTTTTGTAAAAAACTGGAAAACACAGAAAAAAAAAAAATAATTATAAGAATTCAATGTTTATATTCGTTTTATTTTTATGAATTTTAAAAAACCAAAAAATTTCATCTTTCTCACACTAAAAATACCATTGAAAACAATTACAAAAAATTGAGGATTAAAATAAATATAATTACGAAATTATATTTCAAGTTTAATTCAGTCATAATTTTTGTGTTATGTTCATTTTCATGCTTGAAATTGCTTCGAATTGTATAATAAATAAATAAAATTCTAATTGAAGGAAACAAATTGCTATGCCATAATATGGCACTGAAAAAAAAAAAAAATGCAACAACTTGAGCTAACAAACTGACGATATACATGAGAAGATATATGGTATGGATCTACTTCTAATATTTATATCCAAAAAGAACAAATAATAGACTTTTCTTTAAAAATGTATCCACTAATGTTATCTTAATGTAATCTAAGAGAGTATCATAAAATAATGTTGATGAAGAACCAATTACGGTTAGAGTCAGGTATTTTAAACACCTTCATAAAGTACTTGATATTCATCCTCTTTTAACATCATCATCTTAACCAGTACAGTACAAGGGTGATAAAAGACCAGAATTATGATGTTAATTCACCATATCAAATTCACATCAATTATCAATTGGAAAATTACGTTTTCCAATTTACCACCATATTAACGTGTACAGCACATGGGTGCGTAAGGTCACAACACGATATTAGTTTTTTGTTGCCAATATGTCACATATTGGAATATATGAATATATGAAATGTGGAATCGAATAACTTATAATTGAAATTTATTTATTTGAAAGTGGCAAAAAATTACCATTTACAACTGCCAATATTTCGCCACCGGAAAATAAATCCGGAAGACAAACAAATTTGGCCCGTTTAGTAACAATGGAACTGGTGGTGGCCACAGAATTCATTCTGGAAATCGAATCTTTGCCATTTTTTCGACCACAAAGAAAAAGTGAATTGTACTGCTTTCGATACCCTTCAGTGGTGACTGGTAAATTTGTTTGATAATAATATCAATTCAAATAAAATTTGCAATGAAAATCAGATCTTAAGGTCATGAATAAAGTTGGTATAACCGAGAAGAATGTCGAATTACATCAGTCATTTACAGAGGTGACGAAGATATACATTTGATTGCAATTCAAATCATAATATATTAAATACCTAATCGGCTATTACATCTCTACTAACAGTGGGTGGGAATAGAATGAAATAACGTTGATACTGTTATGTAGGTTAATGTTTGAATAACATTATCTATAACTCTATATAACTATAACTATAACATCAACTATATATATCAACATAGAACAAAGTAACTTGATAATCGTGTATTAAACATTTTTATTAAAAATTTGTTAAAAAAAAATTCTCACTATTGTGAAATATGGTATGTTTTATTAGACATACATACATATGTATATGCAATGATCAAAGTAAAAAGTTATGAAATGAACTTCTATACTTCTATGTTTGAAATTCATTTGAAACCTCAATAAAACTTTTAAATTATTAAATCATTCAATATTTGTACATTAAATTTGAAAAATAAAAATATGAAAAATTCTATCCATACAAGATGAATTATTGGTATTAGAAAGTTATTCAATTTTCTACTCAGTTGAATTACTATGATTATATTATTTCACATTATCAAACAAAACTTACACAAAAGTTGGGAGAAAAAATGGTTAGTTTTAAAAATATTTATGCCTTTGTTGAAAAATGTTGATGAGAATGGGTGCAAAATTTAATTTAAAAGTAATTGAAATTAATGAAAAATCACGTAAAATGGTTGAAAATCTCATGAAAAGTTCATTACAAGAAGGTTTCAAATATATATATTAAATAGATAAAAACTCGTTTCATCACCGTCATATCGACCTTTACTCCAATTTGATCGATTGGTAATTGTATTCTTCACCTCCAGATCTGTCGGTCTCCACAAATACTCGTTTGGTTAGAACATTTTATCCTTCTTATTATTAAATTCCAAGTTTCATTACAAATCCATCTATGCATTTTATTTCCTAATTTATCGCCCAATCGCACAATTTCTTCCTGCAATTTTATTCGTGTTTGAATAGAAGTAACTGTCAAACTGTATTCCTGGTGGTTACCAGTTGTAGGTATTGTAGGCACGTCTGTGATTGATGCTTACACAGAAAGCCCACATAGTGGCAAGTAATTTCAGATGCTTATTAAAACATTCTAAATGTCGAGAAACAAATTAAAGTTAATTTATGGAAAGCTCTGAAAAGTTCATTACAAGTAGAAACACTATTTTTAAAAATCGCATGGATAACTTTAACGGCTATTGAAAATATAAATTCAAGTTGACAAAAAAGCTTGGTTTCAATTCAATTGAATTTAGAAATTAAAATATTAGTTTAAATTTTTTGAACACAATTTCAAAACTCAATCAAATGAGTTTATGTGTAAAACAGTATAAGAGCTTTGATGAAGCTTTGATCAGAATTTAATACTGTAATCATAGTATTATAATTATCGTTTAGTTATCATTGAAATTTTTAGGGTTTAATGAGCATTGAATCAATTTTGTTATTTTTTAAAAAACTTTTCTTTAAAAACATATATATTCAAAATTTCAAAGTTATCCAACAACAGTATTCAACAAGCTTTTATTGTGCTTTCTTTTTTTTTATGAAGACAATAAAAATTAATTAATTGAACGTACTTGCGGCACGAGTACATTCGTCACAACATACTAACTAAAATCTATCAACAAAAGAAATTACATTTTTTTTACTTTAAATCAATTAACACATAAATAAAATTAAGAATTTAATTAATGTTTTGTTTAAACAAATTTAAGATATTTATAATATAATAATTTGTCAAATAAATAATTTTATATGAGACATTTATGGGATAGTTTAATTAAATGTTTGTATATAATTGCAACTATAAAATATATGAGATAAATTTTCTTATATACGCGAAAATAAGAGATTCATTTACATTATTTGTAAAACAAAGTAGAAATGCTATTTACGACAAAGCGTAAGGAGTATTCGCTACAAATGTACTACACAATTACTATTTAAATATGCAGTATTAAAATATTAAAAAAAAAAACATTCCTAATTAAAATTACATTTAAAGATATAAAGATCTTAATTGCTCATGTTTTGTATTGTTACTGGAAAAAGTGGTACGTAATCAGGTACGAGATCATTGGCCAAATTTTTTTGTCTTACATTTCAGTCAGTAATATTGCTCGTTTTTTGACATTTAAATTATCAGTGGATAATATTGGCGTCGTTCATGAAACACATATTTGTTATTTGTTTAACAGCGAATTGATTACCATAAATCTGGCGAAACAAAATCGATTTTAGATTCTGCCAAAAGGGTTTACCTGTAAATATGGCATGTAGACTCTTTTGTTCAATATACACTTTATAATACTAAATCGACTTCAAGATTTTACAAACATTAAAATATGTTTGGATTCAAAAATCATGTATAGTACACAAATTATCTACTATGTGATAAACTAAACAACATTTCCGGCTCGAAGGACTAAAATAAACGAAAATAAAATTCTGTTCAATAAAACATATAATTGATATCATCAATAATATGTTTATGTGAGTATTTATCATCAAATATACTTGCATAAGAAAAATAAGTAAATCACTTTTTATTTTTAAAATATGTCACGGTTTTATTATTAAGTATTTTACACTTTAACAAGTGGAAAATGACATATTTTCCGATAAGATTAGTCATTTATCCAAACACAACATGTGAATGAAAATATGTAAAATGAAATTTTCTTTAAGAAAATTTTCTATTTAGATTTTGTTTTCTTGCGTGTTTTAAAAATACCCACTAACTTAATTTACAAGTATGCAATAAAAATGAAGAAATGATTCATCGTACTAATCTACATTGGCACGGCGATTTACACTTTTCGGAATTAATAAATAAAAAAATTATTATTTTTTCACTACGTGACCGTACCATCGTAGTTTATCAAAAATAAAATTGACTACCTAATTATCACTGGCAATTATCACCGATTTCCACAAACAAATATGATTTGCCAGTTAAGCTTGACTCGTACATAGTCTATGTTATCTATGTCAAAATCTAGTTTAAGATTTTAGTTAATAAATTTTTTAACCATTGATACCCAATATCATCAAGATATTTTCAAAAATTTTGATAGGACGTTTTCTGGGACCACTTGCCTTATTCCATCTTTTTCGCAGCAATTTCGACTTCCAGTGTAGAAACTGTAAAGTGTTGTATGGAAAATGTCTTCTGTACAAACCGCTTGGATATTTCTTGTACTGATCATCTCTGCTATCACCTCAGTCAAACAGCCAGTAAATTAGTCAATATTCTAAGTGTCAAATGTAGAAAAAATTTACATTTTGAATTGACTTCACCACTCCACTCACATCACTGGTCATTGTTAATTATTTACGATATATTACAATAAAAGATGTTTGAAATTGAAATTGAAAAAATATTGTCTAGTTAGCTCTTAATATACACAACAATATCGGTCATGATGGCTTTAAAAAGCAACCTCATACATTTATATAACATTTATATAATACATAACCTAAGGGTCCACTTGTACGTCGTACAATATATTACGACAGAGGCAACTACCTCAAATAATTATTAAATTATTAAGGGAAAATTGACAATAAAATTGGTTTGACCAAAAATTGAAAAAAAAAAAATAAAATAAAAATAGAAAGACAAAATTGTCAATCATATCAATAACAAAAAATAATCGAAATGTCTAATTTTAATGAAATATTAAGGAAAATCATTTAAGAGGAAAATTCATATACTCGGCTGTGTGATTACATATATATTGTTGGAAAAAAAAAACAATAACGACGATGATAGTAATGATGATGATAAATACGATGATGAGGACTATGATGATGATGAAATAATAAATCAAAAAAAAAAAAACTTACCTCATTTCAAAATCTCGTATTTCCTCTGAAGTCAATGTATTTGTGACATCAAGTAATTGCCTCATGTTTTCTTCCCTTTGTTTTTTCTTCCTTGATGATTCTTTACCTTGTTCGACACTTATAAAATCGCCTTCACTTTTTAATAAAAATGTTTCCACTGTATTGTCTAAGCTAAGCGATGCCTATAACAGAAGATTGGAACATTTATTATTTACAAATTTATGGATGGCTCTCGGTCGATGGGTACAGGCTGCAATAAATGTTGGTTGGTTTTTCATTTAATTTTCGTCCTATTTTTCTTTTGCATTCTTTATTCCATTTCTACTATACATTTATTTCACACGTAGTCTGATTAATATTATTATTCTACCTACACCTACTACACACGATAATATACAATATAGATAAGGATGCACGAGTTTTATAGGTTTGAAATTCTTTTTAGCACTATAAAGGTTATATTTTCGTTTTTCTTTTATAAAAAAAAAAAACAGGAAAAAATGATCAAAGGAATTGTTTAAAGTTATTATTAAATTGTTCATTCATTCGTCTATATGTTTAAAAGAAGTATTTCTTTTATTCAATTATAATTCTTTCGTGCTGGTTAGCACTTTAGAATGGTTGTAGGTGATTATATAAAGTCTATCCGATATTTTTATGTAATTTTAAAGTGTTTAGTTGCACTTTTTATCGATAATTAATTTGTAAGCAAATTTTTATTCTAATGTAATTTCTATAGATAAACTAGTAACACTATAATAATTAGGACCCAAAAATAAGCTAGGAAGACACTATCTGATAGTAGAGTTAACTATTCAGTACATCTTTTTAATTTTACTCGAATCACCGGGTATTCTGAGCGCATTGACAATATAAAATTTCGGAGTGTGAATGTGTATAAATTTTCCATAATTCATTCCAGATAGATTTTATGTCATGGGTTACAGATGGTGCAAGTGGATAGATCCTTAGAAATAATTAGCGTATTAACGCACTTTATGCATCTGAAACTAAATCAATGGTCAGTATATTAAAAGCAATTTAATGTTGGAAAGTTTTGGTGAAAATTTCACAAATTGACAAAATGTGAAACAATAAATGTAATCGCTATTGCTAACTCTAGAACTAATATGAGTTTTATGTGTTGAATTTCAGAAATACGCGGTATATAATAAAATTGTTACAGAATTGAATACTACGAGCAAAGGACATAAATGAGGATTGTTTTTAACTAAACCAATTAATCAATTGATATTTTTATATTACAATAATTGATTATTTATAGAAAAATTGCTCAACACCAAGTTCACAGTATATATTTTTCTGATTATAAACTATTGTATTAGTTTCAAGTATAATATGCAATGATTAACTGAATAATATTAGATAATATAACCCACTGCAATCTCTAAGATTTGTTATGTCTCTCTATTTTAGTTAAAGAAAAAAAAAATATACTAATTTTCCTAAGAAATTACAACTCTTACCGGATATTTCTCAATATTGACGTGATTTCTAAAATAATTAATTAACTAATCAACGTTGTCAATAGTTTCTAACTTCTGGATTGCTTATAATCTAGTTAACTCAATCCATCTTTATCTTAACTGGTTTGTGATAAGTGGATTTCAACAAGCTAGATAGCTGTGAATTTATGCACGGCTCTACTGAATTATTATAACGTACTACCGGGCATCTGAAATTAATTCTATTATTTTCTTTTGGCAATCTATACTCAAAATTTTGATTATCCTGCTAATATCTATCTAGTATCCTTATATAATTAAGTTTGGTATATTTATAGTTCTATATCTAGTAATGGAAATAATTATTATTTTCAAGGGATTTACTAGAAATTGTTTGTAATGTCCTTTGCTCAATCCTCCTATAACTGTAAACATATTATTATAGACTATTTTTAAATGTGTTTTATGATAGACTTAAGTTCAATTATTGGTAATAAAAAACCCAATTCTACCGATTGCGCCAACGTTACATTAAATGCATGAAAATTTCTTAAATAAATTAGCTAAATGGTAATAATATATAAAGTACTCATTATATGAGAATTATATATGCATCTATAATGACATGTAGGAATTGTGGGAAAATATGACATAGCAATTCAATACAATTATATATAGTGATGTATGAAAATTTAAATTAATAGTGATAATAGATAATAGATAATAGAATCTTTACATCTACATGGTGTCATCAGTAATTTAGATATAATATCTCAATAGAGGATCTGTGTCGCATTAAATATCTCATCGAGACAAATGATGTAGCACCATCACTGTTTTAAGCAGATGTGGAAGTGAAAAGCTATAATCAATTATATACTTTCCATTTGGAAATCAAAAATTACAGTTACAGTTATAAATCCTGGAAATAATGAAGGATATCGCTAAACATAGCGTATAAAAATCGATATTCTTTCCTAACTCGGCATCATCATTTTATTATACATTTCATTGAATTATTCTATGATTTCTATATTTATTCATGGACAATTTATTTTCATTTGTTTAGAATGTCAAAAATAGATTTCAATTCTAATTTTGTGTTTTTTTCTGAAAATCAAAATTAATTTTATTTGATTTGAATATAAATAGAGATGTTGATTGCAACACTTTGCACTCAACAAAAATTTAGTGTAAACATTCATAAATTAAAGGTTTCCCTGAAATAAATCATTTTGCTATAAATGTGTTCACGTTCATATTAATGTAGAGATTATTTTTCTCAATTTATAATAAGCTAAACGGGAACATCAATCAAACAATCGATATTATTGTATGCATTTATTCCAGAAAATTATTTATTTAAATTAAAAATTATTTATCACAAGGTAGATATTTTATGTACTTGTGTGTATATTAATTGGCACGTAATTTTATTAAAAACAATTAAAACTATTACTGCAATTTGGTATATTTTTGATATTGTCATTGAAAAACACAATGAAGAATAACAACAAATACATGACACTCTATGCAGAACGAAGAGATATTCCAGAATTATAATCCTATGCCATAAGGCCAAATATTTTAAATTGATATTATAAATGTATGAGTATAGAAGTTTAAAAATGCAGACACATATGGGAATCGAATTGATTTTTTTAATAACTTTCGATACCAACATTTATTGAATATATGATTGCAATTGCAATAATAATAGAATTCAATAACAATATAACACTTTATATAATAAACGATCTGAATAATATGTATTTAACGATCGTCTGTATGAGGATCAATCATTCGAATTAGTTAAATTGTTTATCAAGTACTATAAACATCAACTAGGTTGAAGATGAGAACAGAGTGTTACTCAGCTATAATATAGACAAGTTCTAGGTCGCTATAACTTTTAATGATGATGTTTATCATAAATCACACTTAGAAATTGAACCATAAACTTTTATTTTACTTTATAACGATAATGACATACAACAATGACAATAATTTGCATACAAAGAATGTTGAAGAATTACAAGTTCATAAGTTACTTGAATACAACAGTATATACCAACGGTACAGTTTTAAAGGAAAATATCCTTTGGTGAAAAACTGCACTTATATCTATGACACGATTACATAATACATATATCCTTATTATGATAAAGTGTGATATTGTGAAAAGGAAAAGTTTATCATCTGTTGTATTTATTTATATAGTCGTAAATACGAGTATATGTATAAGATTTTCCTAAGGATTTTCCCTGGAGCAGCAAAAAACGAATTCATATATGGTTAAAACTTTTCTTATAATTTTCCTTAAACTTTTATGCTTTTTCTTTTATTCCTTGTTGTACCTCGTACTTGTCTCATAAATGAACTAACTATACACAATTAAAATTATGATTAAAAATATTTAAACTTTGGTAACATATTTTTACAAGTAAAAACAAAAAATTACAAGAAATGAAGTATTCATTTATTTTCTTTTTTCTTTTGCGTGGTTGATTTGATTGCTTAGGAAAATGTGGGCAGTGAGATTCTTATACAGATTATTAGGATATTATTAGTCATTAGGTTATTTGATTAAATTGCAATCATTTTTTTTTTTTTTAAATAGTAAATTTCATAATTTTAAAAAGTATATGTCACCTCATTTACAAATTTTAAATGATTGAACATGTTAACTGACTGCAGGATGACATAGAAAATATTTTGATAAATACTCTGGAATTATGTTTTATAATAATTCGATACTAGAAACAATATGCAAATATAGAGGTAGGGTGGATCTGCAATATCAATGTATTCAGTCCGCAAAATAATAGCAAAATTTAGTAAGGACTCAAACCAACTGTTGTATGGATCGTGTCTTCAATAGGGGTCGTGTCTTTGACAAACATCTTTTTTCGCAAATTTAGTTTTAATTTAAGCTTAATTTGGGAATTTTTTAACGGATCACAACATTATATATAAATACTCAGTAAAGGGCATTGCAAAATAGTTGATATCTTGTACCTAGCATTTTTGCTATTATTTTAATCACTAAGGAGTAAAAATTATATATGGGAGGTACGCTAGGAAGTTATCTGATCAAGTTAACATTTTCATATATTTTAAAAAATTTGTTTCCAGCGCCTAAAAATAGAGGTCTATAATACCAAAGAACAATATAATTAAATATAATATAATTATATTAATCTTTGATATTATACACCCAATTTTAATCTAAAAGAAGTAAAAAGTTTGTATGGGAGGTACTTGAAGGAGTACTCCAATTTTTCTCACCATCGAACTATCGTTCACAAATGAGACAAAAATTAAAAAAACTCTTGGCATTACATGAACGGAATCAAATACAATAGACCCTTAGAACTTTGTTCCCAGGACCAAAAATAAGCAGAAATAAACAATAATTATCAACTTATATTTTAACCCGTATACTGCACTGCACTTTATATTATGGGTGCATATGATATTTCATTGCCGTTTCTAATATTCACAATATATGTGAACTCAAATAACTATAATTGCAGTTTAGGATCAATTACATTTATCCGAATATATATTTCAATAATTCAGTAGAGTTGTGCATAAAAGTTGTTGAGATATTATTTCAATCATTTGAAAAATATGAAATTAACAGTATTTTGTAGCCTAGATCGTACTCCATTATTGACATATATTATGATCGAGTTACCGTTGATACTGTGTCGAGGTGAACATGGTTAGAGTAACTTCTATGATAGTTGGTCACTGCATTCGTCACAATGATCAATTTGCATTAATGATAATTTATTATAGAAAATTTAATTATGTCGCATATATAATAAAAAGAAAACAGACCACCTTACACCGTAACAAACATGCATAGTTTTTTAATAAATGCTATAAATTGATCAAAATAATTATAAAATAATTATTCTACAATTTACAATAAACTCATTCATGCAGATGTTTATACAATTTTCTAGTACGAAATTTTAAAAAAAATTGAACGTTGTAAACGTTGTAAAAATACTACCAATTATTTAACATTGTGACAAATTGTTGTATTAAAAAATTATCTCACTTATTTTAAATGTGTGTCTTTGATAATGTAGTCAAAATTATTTTTAATGAAAATATCATTTTTAAAATTCGAAGAGTCGAATATAAAGTTTTAAAAATTAAATTATACCGCACAATTTATTATAAAAACTTTTTTTGGCGGTAAATTTAACTAAATCATGCAACTTACTACTTTTCATTATAATTATAATTAAAAAAGATGTGTACACACTTTTTTTTGTTGGTTTAATAAAATAGAAACACTGAACAAGAATTAAATAATGGCTAATTACCTTTAAATTTTCATGTGCTTTCTTAAAGAATCGTTTGTAGAAAACGCTCATAATATAAACTCGTATAATATTTATATTTTTACTTTCGTTATAATTTTCCCTGAATTTTCTTTAAAATTTTCTTTTTAACAACTACACAAACAAATTATAATAATTTCAATTAAATCAACTAATACCATAATTATACTATTCATTATTGAAATCATTTTACATTTGATTTTTAATTGTATTATAAGTGCGTAACTTAAGTGTTGTCTGTGCTGCAAAATTTAAATTTACACACTTTTTTTTTTTTAGAAAAAAATTTAACCCTTAGATAATTTCTTTAAATTATAAAAATTTTTGAATTTTATTTTTTCGCACTCTTTTTTTTCTTATAATTTTACACCTTTGTTTACCCGCTCTTCAAACTAAAATTTCGTTAACATTACTCTTTTGACGTATTCCGTACGCTTTTAATTTATATCTTATTTTCTAATAATTTCGAAAACAAATAAAAAAAACATGCAAACATGCAATGTGTTTTAACATTTAAAATTTTAATTTTAATAAATACAAATACCCGAGGATAACAGAGAATAAGAGAAAATATTAAATAATTTAAATTACGAAAATTTTTTAATTAGAAATTTAAAACGTACTTGTTGAACGACTATTGTTGCTCGCGGTTGTGTACAAACTGCCGTATCCATTGGATTCGGTGTTACATTTATAGCCCCGGTAATATGCGTTAATTTTTGGCAATCGTCCAATTTTGGATCATTTTTCTGTTGTTCTTGTTGCTGACGATGATGCTGATGATTATTTGAATGTTGTTGATTTTTCTCATGTTTTTTTGCATTATATTGTGATTCTGGGAAGAAATCAATTCGCAAATCGGGTAACGTTGGTTGGGTTTGTAATGATGGGGATGACGATGATGATGATGATGGTGGTGGTGGTGGTGGTGGTGGTGTTGTCAATGCATGTGATGTTGCTATTGTAGAATTTGGTAATTGTTGATTATGTTGTTGTTGATGATGATGATGCTGATGTTGTGATTGTTGTGTTTGTTGATGGTAATGATGTTGTTGTTGTTGTTGATGATGATGATGATGATGATGATTAAGATGTTGATTGTGGAAGGCATCTGTGGACTTTGGAGGGATTTGTTCAAATTTTGAAACAATTTGATCAAATTTTAAAACAGAAAAATCACTTTTTAATGATTTTCTTTTAAAACTATTATTAAAATTATTATTTATTGTTTTGGTTATTGCACTAATTATTGTTGTTGCAGTTGTCGTAGTTGTTGCGCTTGTTGTCGCAATTGCAGTAGCTGTTGAATTTTCTACAATTGTTACTGGTGCTGATGTTGTTTGTGTTATTGCAATATGTGTTAATGATGATGATGACGGTGGTGATGGTGTAAAAACATCATTGACACATTTTTTTGTAAATGAATTTTCAAATTTTAAATTTTTTTCATCTCTACCTTTTAACGGAATACCAGTAGTATTTTTTATCGATGATGATCCATAATTTTTATGATGATTATAACGTTTTTTTGAACGTTTCTCACACATTTGAATTGTTTCCTCTTGTGCTAATAAGGTATATTGATGGAATATATTACCATTTACATTTTTCCTATTATTACCGATAGAATGTTCAAAATAGATTTTATCTTCAAAGGCATTTAATAATTGAAAATCTTTGTAGCTTCTTGATGGCGAATCGAAATATGGTTTCTCATAATTTATGGAACTATTACAACTGTCGGTATCACCAAAATTTGATAAATTTGCATCGAAATTAAAGGGAAATTGTGTTCGTTCATCATAACTATGATTGACGACGACACCACGATGATTATCACGAACAATAACTTCATCAATACAATCATCATCATCGTCAATATCACCGTCGACATCATCATGATTATGCTCATCATCATCGTCTGCATCATTAACATTATCATCATCATCATCAGCATCATCATCATCTTCAATGGCAAAACATTCTCTTTGAATACGTTCATAATCAATGGCTTCACGATCAAATGGAAACATTGTTTGATCGTAAACATTATTTTTTACTAATGTTTTTCTATGCATAGAAGAAAATTGATCAACATCATCATCATAAGCAGCTTCATTAGCATCATCATTATTTGGATTAACGGATGATTTAATTATAACAGGAGCTGATTGAATGATGGTTTTGTCATGAATATTGCAACTGATGTCAGCATGATATTGTTGACCTTTGTTTAATGTTTTTTTTGTTGAATTACTTATAAACTTTGATTTAGATTTTGATGTTATTTTATTGCATGTTCCCATATTTTTTTCACTATTTTTTAACTTTTTCCTATCTTCATCATCATTAATTTTATTGGATTTTTTATTGCAGTGATAATTATTTTCGTCATGGTAATATTGTTGTCGATTTTGATAATAACGTGACGAAGACGATTGATGTTCATTCATTTTCTTATGATTAACACCATTATAATTATTGCTGTTATTATTCAAATTATCTTTTGACATGGAATTTGATTGATTTTCTTTTTGTTTAACATTTTCTTTTATTTCAATGTCATCATAGTCAATACTATTTGCTCGATCTCCAGTATGTCTACTACCATTACGATGAACAACTATACCAACTCTATTATTGTCACAATTATAATTACCATCATTATTGGTGATTCTTTTTTCGCTGCTGCTACTACTATTATTGCCACCATTCTCAACTGATAAACCATTAACACTATTATTATTTATTAAGGGTTGTTTAATTGATTTTGACGATTCAGTCAAGGTAAATAAAGATTGGTGTTGTTTCTCCAATGTTTTCACACTAGTTGGTGATTTTGGTGAATCAAAGGGGAAATGTGTATAAGATGGTTGTAATGGTGCAACTTTTGGTGGTAATACCGTTGAATTTGATTTATTGGAAAATCGATGTTCTTTAGTCTGTAAATGAATATAGAAACAGAAGTTGAAAATTAGCATAATATTATGGATTCCATAGAATTGAATAGAAGATTTAGATCTTGCAGAAGTATCAATTTTTTTACATAAAATAATACAAGATTAAAAAAAAATATTATTTCATTTGTACCGACAATAATTTTGAAATAAAGAAATTGTAAGTACATTTTTTTGGCATTAGTCACTTTAACAGTGGATGCTTGCTTCCTCTCATAAAGAATTTTGTGAAAAAAAAATAAATTATTAAAGTCAAACAATTTTTTTTGATACCGATAGTACGATAAATTCGACGATTTTGCTTATGTGCATCTATTCTCCCCTTGGCCTACGAGCTTTAGCTATTACCCAAAGAACTTTATGTTCAAGGATTAAAATTTTTTCCATTTAGTCTGATGATATTGAAGGTCTAATTAGCTGTTTGTAACAAAGAATCATGATTTTTTTTTTGTCAATTCTAATGGTTTTCTTCATGATCGGAGAGATTGCATATAGTGAGCGAAAAACTTTAGAATGAATTTTAAATTATTTATGAATCTAATTCAAAGAAATTTTATGCTTTTGACATTTTGTAGTCTGTGTACAATAAACCCTTAAGTTTCTATAGTTCTAGTTGGAATATGAGGACGAGTTAGATGACATTCTACAATTTTCATGGTGAAAATTTTTTCGTATATTTTAGAAAGTGCTGATAATATAGTGAGATAGAATTATAGCTAGAAACAAGTTTTGAATTTTTAATCTTAGAATATTTTAAAGCTTTTATAAAGTCAGCAAAAATGCTAAAAAAAGAATTCTAATTAAATCATTTTTACATTTGACGAACTATTTCTTGGAACCCTGCGTGCTTTAGACAAAATACACTAAATCATGCTTAAAAGCTCAACAAGGATTTCGTTAGAATGCCGATATCATTCAATAGTAAAAACTTCTGAATGATCAATGCCGATGCCATTTGGAATTACGAAATAAATAAAATCGCAAGCACGTATAAGGACGTTGGGAAATTACGCTTTAGGCTATTGAATAAATCGAAATACGACATTAGATGTGACCAATTTCATTTCCATTATTATGCACTTATTATAAAAATGATTAAATTTAATTTTAGTTTTAATGAATGTTACTTTTCGAAAACATTTGATATTTTGTTTAAAAGTCGTGAATTTTATTTGTATAATTGTATTATTACATAATAAATACGATTATTTATAGAGGAGACGAACCAAATAATTACCAAAATATTATGCATAGAAATTCACGTAAATTTAATTATTATTTTAGTACCAATGTAAGCATGAAATTGCGGTATTATTTTCATTTTAATTATAACATAAGTTTTGCAAATTGAAATTTTCAGCGAAACCAATTTTGATTACAGAAATTCATATATATTTACTGCAAAAATATGTTAATTAAATTTTAATTGAAAATATGTTTGTTATTCATGAAAGCACAATTCAACACAATTGTTCACGATATCTGGCCACTTCACTTCATTGCGTCTTAGCATGACTCCTAAATAACGGTTCTTTGGCAAGTTATTTTCTCATGACCAAGTCTTTTAAGATTTCTAGTGAAGTGTGTATTTTAAAATCTTATCGACCGATCTTTTCAGTGTACATAACTGATACAGTTACTCTTTCTTTTATGGGCAATTGTCATAATAGCTTTCAGATATGTCAGTATCCACAAATTCTTGCTTAGTATTGAATTTAACAAAAATATCTCTCAGTCACCATTACAAGTTTCGCTTCCATACAATAGTACCGATAAATTTTAGAAATTTTTGACAACCGCTAGAGTCCATACATCATATCAAACATTTGTTGAATCTTAACTTCATATGGCACTTGTCAAATATTAGAAAGTCTCTATACATTATCTATTCCTTAGAGATTAAACCTAGATCTTTAGATTAACTTAATAGCTATATTTCAGAAATAATTTCAATTTCACTTCCGCATCAGATTGTGATAGCAGAAAAATATCGTCAGCGAGCACATGATCTTCAGAGAGACCTCATCTGATAACATGTGATTCAGTGTATACCTTGATTATAATCCAATCTCAAAAATTAGAAAAAAAAATTGTACATCCCAGCTTTATACCCGAATGATCATAAAAAATACCGCAAAGATTTTTTTCAAAGCAAAGCTGAACTTTAATGTTTTGCCCTAGTTTATCTTTTATAAAATAAAAGCAATAATACAGAAATGTATAAATTAATATTAACAAAAACTAGGAGATAAAATATATAATTGGAGAACACTTGCATCAAGTTTGACAGTATCAGAATTGACAACTACCAAAATAACTTGGATTGATCACTGTTTGAAAAATATTATTCAATCCAATTTCCAAAAAAATACTGGATAAATACCACCAGAGAGAGAGATGACTTGTGAAACTGTATAATATCAAATATTCTGCCAGAAAGTGATTAGAATTTCAATTTTTTTTTAAAACAGAAAACAAAATTTGTTAAAAAGAAAAACAATCAAACTTACCTCATCATAATTTTTTAATATTATTGAATTTGACCCTAGTCTAACTAATTCGGTACCAATTTCATCCTCTTTAATAACATTAGTGTGCTGTAAATTTAACGACACCGTTGTTAATGGTTCTTCAAATGATGAACTTAGTAGTGGTTCACTTTGTCCAGATGTGTCAGCTATTAAAAGATAATCGAGATGAGGAACATTCATTTATATATGTTTTCATACACATTATGTATTGTTTTAAATATGCTGACAATGATAATGAATTAAGACTGTATCTGGAATAATGATTATGAACTAGAAATGCATTTGGAAAATAAATTGATTTGCCAAAGTTAATATGAAAATTTAATTAGTTAAATCTCTGTGTCTGTGTTTTCTGTGGTCGTTGATTTCATTAGATGACATTTGAATTCAAAGACAACAAGATCAGATCAAATTTAACAGTATGTATTTGAATCTTAATTGTTTTAAGCTAGTGACAACTAACGTCATCTAATTAAGACAACACATAGGAATAAATATTAATTCTTAAGGACTACGTAGTTCAATATTGGGCCAAGATACAGATATTCCGATCTGTAAACTGGATTAAGTTGATTAATCGTTCTCCAATGGGTAAGTTAGTAATAAGTAATTAATTGGTTGAATTTTTATTTATTGTAAGAAGAAATTTTTATTAATATTTAAATTTAAAAAAGTGCAATAGCATATATTAACACATAATTAACAAATAATAACACTAAATATATATATATGTATATTAGATTTAAGTGTATTATGTGGTTAAATATTTATTTAAAAAAAAAATAAATTTAAATTAAATAAAAACTACGCCGGAAGATTCCTAAAGTGTTATTTTTCATTCAAAAGAATTTTCATTTGCGTTGCTACATAAAAAAGTGTATGAATGAAATAAATTTCGTAAGCTTTAAGTAAATAAAATTTTATGGAAAAGATACAGTAGAGTAGAAATGAGCAAACATGAATTGGATTAAATGGAATGATATTAAATAATTTTAGAAACTTCACATGTGATACAGGAAATCGTTTAGTATAAGATAGCGATCAGTGAATGTAGAATATAGTCGCTGACGAATATAGACAAGTTGATGAGAACGTTGTAGGTTTGAAAGAAAAGATGGAGAATGATTATTATATGACCAGAAGTTCATAAACAAGCCAATTTTAAATAATTATTGTTATACCACTTCCCTGGCCTCTTACAATTGGTTTGTTTCATTCTGTTTGATCAATCAGATAATTCATTGAAAATGTATTAGACACTCATTCTATAAAATTCAATATTTTGGCAATACTACATAAAACAGTGTTTTTCGAAGTCATAAAACTACTAAATTGGTCCTAAATAATATTATAAATTAATATAAATTTTCTTTCTAGATTTGTCTAAAAATCGTAAATTTTACCAGGAGGTCAAAATTTAAAAATAATAGTAATCGGCCATCGTTAAATATATTTATCATATGAACAGGAGTTCATAAACAAGCTAATTTTAAATAATTATTGTTAAACCACTTCCCTGGCCTCTTACAGTTGGTTTGTGTTCATTTTCTTTGAACAATCAGATAATTCATTGAAAATGTATTAGGCACTCAGATTATAATATAAAATTTAATATTTTGGCCATGCTACATAAAACAGTGTTTTTCGAAATCCGAGTCAATCGAATTGAAAATTATAAAATTTGAAAACATTAAATAAATATTATTATATTAATATGATATTGAACAGATGTAATGGTCTGCATACAAAAGAGTCCCCAAATGAATCGTATTTTGAATGTTCCATTATCTGGCGTACTGTTCACTTTTTCAATATAAGTGCTTCAGGTACATATTTAAAATTTTCTGACCAAATAAAATATTAAAAGGACTTGATTAAGGAGCGATAAACTGAAACGACCCGATCGTTCAAAAACAATAATATTATAATGAGATTTCAAACACACAGACAACGAGGTTGAAAAACTTCACAACTCCCATCTACAGTTAACTCAGCCATTTATTTTTCCTTTCTGCTGTGTAATTACTGTACTGATGAAAACTATTAGTTCAAAACCGGAGTTCAACATCTTAGCATTGGTGTTAAATTAAAACTATTACTATATGATATTCAACATATATACATGATAATATTTTATCGTCTATTAGTTTATATATTTTTATACATTTGACTGATGACTTACCTAAAAACATATAATATAAATAACCCATATCTCATATCCATCTCTTTACAACAAACAAATTATTATTATTTTTTAATAGAACGAGTATATTAGACCTATAACTTAAACAAAATGTATTTTGTTTGGAAATTTGGACTTTTAAGTACATAAATATGTAATATATGTGACAATGATAATCTACACGACTATGTGCACAGAACAATAAAATTTTCAGATACACCTTCTAAAACGTGACTTAACCGATAATCTGAAAATCAAATAAGAACAAGACATTTTCCATTTATTTTATTTCATTTTCTTATTTTTGTCGTATATGTCAAGCATCAAAAGAATAATAATAATATTTATAATAAAAGGATTTATTATTCCTTGATTTCTTATTCCACCAACGTGAGCCATAATTACCTCAATTCTCTGTAAAAATAATTTCTAACCTAAGGCATTGTGATCAATTCAAACAGTTTTTGTGTTTTCAAATCTATTTATAAAATTCATATCACTATGATACAAGTTACTCAAATGAAGTGGTAACGAGTAGGTTATTTCTCTACATTGCTGCTCGGTATCTAAAATTATTTCAAAAATCCAGTCTATGTCCGTTTTGTGGTTATATTTCCTATATTAACCTTTCCCATTTCAATACTCTTTCCTACAGTTCTACTTCGAATACAACCTGTATTTGTACAATAATTTTTATTCAGCAAAAAATTAAATCTCAATCCAATTAACCCCAGTTTTCCCTTTAAATTTTTTTTAAATTATCGTAGGTGCGATGCGGTAACATGTGTATACAGTCATGAGTTAAAAAATTGTTTGTACTTAAAATATTTTTTTTTTATTAAATTTGGTAGTTGTCTTGATACGGTGATGATTTGAATATCTGCTAAACTTATGCGTCTTGGCTAAATATATGCCAGTTTTTCATTCGCTAAATTGTTATTTTGTATCTTGGCTACTAAATATTTATTGCATATTTTTGAAAAAGTGACTTTTTGAACTGTTATAACTAAAAACGATCAACTTCTTGCCATGATAGTGGGAAGGGGGAGGGGGTAATTAAGTGTACAAACAGAATGTATTAAATGATATGTTCATACATTTGGCATACAAATAATTTATTTTTAAAATATTAACTTTTTCTAATTACCTAAATCCAATGAATCACATGTTTCCGAAGTATCAGTTGCCGTCACATTTGTCACTAATGTTGAAGAGGATTCGGTTGATGTATTAATACTCGTTGTCGCTTCACCAGACGATGATATTGTTGATGATCCCGCAACGATGACCTTAATAATTTTATGATGATTTAAATTTTTTAAAAAAATTATGAAATATAAATAATATATTCATATGAGTATTGATAATTTACCTTTGGTAATTGTGATGAACCCTTAGATTTAGCAGTTCTTGCACTTTTAAAATATAAACGTCTTAATGCTGTTGAAGATGAGCCAACAATGGCATCTGTTTCCGAACCACTTGAATTACATGGACTTGATGAACCGCCACTGCTACCCAATGTTAATGCCATTACAGCTGATGCTGAAACGGATGTTGATGGTGATGATGTTGCCGTTGATGGAATTGATACTTGGGCATGTGTCATTGTCATTGCACTTTGCTTTTTACTTATAACTACATTTTTATTTATTTATTTTTTTTTTCATTGTTAGAAAATTGTATGACATGAAAATGTTTTTATATGCAGATAAATTTTAAATTAAAATAAAATACTTACTTTTTGTTTTACGTGGTGTAGATGGAGGAGCAGATGGTATTGAATTTGTAGATGAATTTAAATCGTCTCGGAAATGATAAGATTTAGTGTCTGTGATGGGTGACTGAAATAGAGAAGAAATTTTTTCATGTTAATGAAATGCAAATACTATGAAAAAAAACAACAATTTTTAATGTTAATCAACATCATCATAACGGAATAGGGTGGCATTACTATATTAAAATGCACAATTTCCAATGCACATATAGCATCAAATGTTACCCGAAAAATTACGCTTGTCTCTAATGTGTAGTAAAACGCTGTGGTGGAGTGGTGTGTCTAAATCTACAGCCAACTAGTTTAATTTTGAGATGTATATTCACTAAGTTCACAAACAATACACTAATACGTATATTTAGGTATTTCCCGTGACACCGCTTGAAAGTAAATATAGGTTGAGCACAACCTCAAGATGTTTGTCGACTGCTCGATTCACCTTTTTATAAACTACATTAACCGCCAAATTTTAATTGAGTTCGAGAAATTATGAGCGGTTTGATATTACAACAGTTAGAATTCGCTATCTACAATGGGGTTTTACTCAGTTTAACATTAAATTTATTACTATTTAGTTAGATATATAAATATATATATATATATATATATACATCACCCAGTGATTCAAAGAACACCCACTTTAAATTTTATTACCATCGAGAAGTGTATCGTATTTTACTATCATTTTATAGGCGATTTTATTACAATTTCAGGCATATGATGGCTTTTTCAGTACTGTTCAACATTATGGAGCGGAAAAAAGTGCTATAAAAATAAATTTGATGGATGACATCCAATGATAAAGCACTTATTTATTTATTGAAAATGATAGTAAAAAATAAAAATAAGGTAAAATTAAAATATCTACATGGAATGACAATGGATACCTGCCTGTATAGTCGAAAAATTATCAGTAACCTAAAAATTGGTTATCTGTTTCATTATAGAATTTATATGTGCCAGTACGCGGTATAGTCCCAATATTGAATATTAATTTTGAAGTGATTTATGGCAGTATATGGTTTTGTTGCCATTTATATTACTAAACGCATATTTTTATGTATTTAGTGTACAAAATTAAAATCCCAAAATCCTATAAAAGGTAAAACATTAAGAATCGGCTTTATCTATTCTGGACATGCTACTAACTATCACGACAATTTATAAGCGAGAAAATTAATGGAAACAGCTTTCAGCAATTAAATTTCTAGATTGTACATAAATGGTATATTTGATAATATATTTTTTTCGATCAATCAAAAGTGCATTAATCAGACACTAAACTTATCCATTTGCCTGTAAACGCAGAAGGAACATGCAAAACTGACATAATCAGTACAAAAATCAGATTTAATGCAAATTGCGTATGAGATGGAACAATGGTGATGTCTGGTAACATTCAAACTATTTGGTACTATAATATACTGTTTGCTCCCAGATTTAAATATCTGAGAATAGAATTGAATATTCTACACTTAAGTGTAATGTACACAGTGACGAAAACAATAAAAAGGTCACTAAAGTTACAACACGAGCCGGTCGCGTAGAAATCACTGTACCCATTATCACATATGTATCAGTAGTACTTGTCATAAATATATTAAAGAAAAACTTAATGGTCATTATACAATAAAAAAAATATCTAACTCAAATTTGTATTAGTACCGATTCTATATGGAAGAAAAGGGAAAAGGAGACATTGGACCTCCTCTCATGGGCAAACACAAATTAATACGTCCATACTTCTAGAATTATTTAGAGAAAATAGTAGATTAGCGGCATTAAGTATAGGTAGAGAATAGTGCAAAATATTCGTGGATAGTATAGTACAGAAGTTTATATAAAATCACTTCAACAAAATAGAATCGATGTTTCAGTCCGCACAGCAGCATATTCGGCATCAACGAACAACAAACATTGCTCACGATTACTGGGCAACACTGTCACTTCAATCTATATATTACGATTGATACTATATATGCCTCTTGGATTATTTGTATTATTTTAACGGTATTCTAACGACAGTCAGGAATAGACTGATAATAGAGGATACATTAAGGTTAAACAAAGAAAAGGAAAATCGATTGGTTAAGACCTATGAATATAGGAGGAATTATAATTGAGTTTCAACAGTATATAAAATAGCGGATTCTCACGTTGATCAGATATTAACTAGGCAAATACATGAGAAGGAAGCTATGGGTAAGGCTACAAAAGCGATCATGTGCAGAAAAGTGGTGAGATGCAATTGGGGAGTGTAACCGAAAAATAACACGCTGGATGTACACTAGCATAAAGTCGATCGTTCCATATGGAGCAGTAACACATGTACTTACCCGAAGAGTAGATCGCACTACATACGCTACATGTTTGTAGTGGAAAGGGTCTCCACACAGACGCTAGACCGTATAAATATATGACTTAATGCATAAGGGATTCAGTTGAATGCAATACGATACTCAAACTTACCAAAGAAACACCTGTTTTTACTGGAACTATTGGAACAGGCATTGGAATGTGTGAGAATAGAAGCCGAATATTCTAAAATAATGGCAGTGAATCTTCCAAGCAGACGTTTATGCAATTGAAAAATGTATTTAACACAATTTAGACAGGAAATATAAGAGAAAGGCAATAATCATTTGTTCAAATAGTCAGCCAGCAATAAAGGCACTTAAGAAAAAAGAGATGGGAAGGATAGTCAGGCAAAAAATTTCCTTGGGAATTAAACCGGAGAATATTTGCAAGTTTTCAATAGAAGTAAGGTAAGAATCGACTGCTGCAGGTGTCACTTGATGAAGATTGATATTTAATAGAAAAGTTAGTATGCATATTCTGAAGAAAGCGACTCCTGTAAACATTCACTTTGAGTGTGGAGTCCTGATCCACAAGATTCGGAGACACTTGGGAGGTCAATATATTGGGCATTGAAGAGTTATCATTCCTAAGGCATAATGAGACCCTTAGTTTCTTGGGGGTAATAGGTCTAGAAGATGTGATCTAGGTCAGAGGCAGTAATCCTTGTGACAGAGTTGTTTAGTTGATCAACATTTATATATTTCGTCATAATGTCTGCATATTTTGGGGCCTCTATATGACTCTCAGTATTTTTTTTAAAATTTTATTTAATAGATAGCAACAAATTGATTTAATTGAGCCAATATTTTTCAATAGATATCATTATCCACATTTATTTGAACAATAAAAAACGAACCATTTTAAGATAAAGAATTTTTTTTTTTACTTAATGTCTTATCACTGGAAATGTTGTCTATCGTAATTTCATTAATTGTTGTTAGTCAAAACATATTTGCCATACGAGTCGTAATTAAAAACCTCAATAATTTTTCATTTGTAAATTTTAAATTAACGAAATTATCCACTACGAGTATGTACAGATTTGGAATATTAAAGAATTATCAAAAGTATTAAGAAAATGATGATAATTTCTCAGATTTTCTTAATTTCCATTGGATTAATATACAGTACAAATGGTAAAGTTAGTTTAAATTACTTATCATATCTTCTCATTCGAAAGTATTATTGCGGGCATTATTTATGTTAAGTGACTAATTTATGGTGACTAAGTGCATTCTGTCTAATGCAAATTATATGATTATAAATAAATATTACGT
>JANSTX010005436.1:0-12503 GCA_027564355.1 Penthetria funebris | reverse complement strand
AAATGTTTCTCACCTTTTTTTTTGTTTTATAATTTTTCTCAATTAGTTACAATGTATAAAATTGATTTTTTTTTTTTTAATTTAAGTGGACACCAATGGCTTCATCATCACCAACTTTAACCTTTTCGACTTATAGTTGGTCGGCCATGAGCCTAATCAAGTCCACAAAGAAGCGACACTAATCTATTTGCTACTTGGTAAATTTTTATTATAGTTATTTGAGTTAGATTGAGGAACCTAGATGTTAACAGGCAGGTCCCTCCATTTGCCACTAGGTCCTATATTAATTTTTGTCTGAATATATGCGAGTTTCTAATAGAATAAATAATGTGAATATCCCTTATAGTTATCAGATTCAAGTTACAGAAAATCTTAAGGATTGAAAGTATATTTTGTGTCAGCGGTAGTAGATGTAGTCAATAGAATTTAGAATATGTTAGTTGTATTCTGAGTACCATATCGCTATCCCATTTACATACTCTCATCCTGTGCTAACTTACAGAATATTTGAACTACAATTATAATTTACATATAATGTTATATTTAAAAAATTTCAGATTATAATTGGACGACAAAGTGATTTTGGTCTAGAATGGAAATGTACAGGATCTTTAATAAGTACAAATTTTATATTAACTGCTATAACATGTACATATGATAATTATTATAAATATGATTATATATATCTTGTTCGGCTGGGAGTTAAACTGATTAAAATCGATATTGCTAACAAACAATATGAATTACCTGAGAATGATAAACTTATTGAAAACTATAATCCAATGGACTTCAATGTATCGGAAATATTTCGGCATCCAGATTATTTTCATTTAAATGATCGCAATAATTTAGCACTATTGAAAATTGATGGTCAAATTGATATTAATTCTAGAATTTATCCAGCATGTCTTTGGCAATCGGAAAAAATTGATACTAAAAATGATGGGACAGTATTCTATTATGGCAATACAATATATGAGGAGATGAAAAAAGATGAACATATACATTCAGATGGAAGACGTGCAATTGCTCTAAAGAAGAAGCTAGTGACAATATTGGATAATGAGTATTGTGAAATTTTTTTTAATGTATCGACCTATGTACTGGGTGGATTATATAAGAAGAAAATATGTTCTATGAATGCCAGTGAAATTGATAAAGTGCATATAATGTTTTTAAAAAATATGCATTCTATTTATTTCCATAATAAATGATTTTTTTTTTAGATTCCATCAATTGGTGGCCCATTAGAAATTCTCAATATATCACTATCAAATAAACAATGGTTTATTATTGGTGTTACAGTATTTGATGCAATGACCAGTGATGAGATTGTACCTAGTGTTTATACTCGAGTATTTCCATATTTAGATTGGATTGAGAATATTGTTTGGAATTAGCCGCACATTTGTGTATTGTGGGCTGATTATTATTTTGTAAATAATCAGATAATTGGATTTTGTTTATGCTTTTTAATTACAATTCGAAGTAAAATACATAAACTTTACCATTTATTGGATGTTAGCGAGATATCAAAGATATATATTTAAGAAAATAAAATTTGCGTTTGGTTTTTTATTAATTAATCCTTTTATGTTAAATTCAATCCTAATTAAATTTTTAGTAGCAATTTATGTCGTATTCGTTGCTGCTCTAATATTTTCAAAAATGTAGATTGTTATATAATATATAAAATAACGGAAGTAAAGACTGAATTAGTCCAACTATTCTGATTTCCTGAATCAAGTGCCTATACTTTACCAACTGTAAACGGGTGACGAATGGAGCGATCGACTACTAATGTAAATTATATGATTTAAATAGATTAAATTCGAAAAGTGACGATACACAACTACATAAACTTGTGAAGAAACGGATTAAAAAATAGAATAAGCCAGTAAGACGAAATAGAAGCATTTAGGAGCCACCGCGAAGTTGTTCTTATTATCCTGATATATCTAGTAATGAAATCATAAGTGTGCCTGACCCATTCAACAATTTACGTTTTTCATTACAACTAAATAAAACTGCATAGTTACAGGTTTTGCAAAAGCGGACAGGCAGACGGATATATGTAGAATATTTTTAAGATGTGATCAGACTGCATCATCACCACACACAACTCAATAAATTATAACGCGAATTTCTATAAAAACCCATTTTGCAACAAAGAATTTAATATTTTAATGATTAATAGACGAATTCCCTAACTTAATTTAAAAAGGAACTGTAAGGACGATTTTATATTAATTTTTCAAAAATACTGCTCAAATTTAACGAAGCGCCGTTATTATTTTGCTATCTTTTTTTTGCTCATTTTAACTGCTGTCAATTGAATATTTTTCAATGTCGCATTGTTCTATAGAATTTTACAAAATATTATTATTATTAAATATGATAAACAAATTTAAAATGAATATTATATAATTAAAATAATAATTTATAATTGACTAAATTGAATTAATGCGGAAAGTGAGAAAAAATTTTTGTTACATTTCTTATTCATTCAAATCAAATTAATTTCGTATATTAAAATGAGTGTTTTAGACATAAATGAAATGAAATTCGATATTCATGCGAATATTAAAATAAAAAAAGAACGAATAACTCCACCACGTGAAGATATTTCAAGTTTAACATCAATAAATGTCAGTACAGATTTATTTCCACTTCGAAGTAATTTCATTCAAAATGACAATACAACGACGACGACATCAACAACAACAGAAGAGAAGAAACCAATGGAGCAAATAAAAACATCAACAGAAATTTTAGAGGAATTATTTAAGGTATTCAATGCAACACCACCACCAATTGCTGTATTAAATGCTGATCCTAAAACCATAAAAATTGAAGTTAAATCAAAAAAATCCAAGAAAAAACATAAAAAAGAAAAACGTCATAAGAAGAAATCGAAAAAAAGGTCATCAGGACGTAGTAGCGGTGGTGATGAATCCTCATCTGTGGTATCGACAGATGACGAAAATATTGTAAAACATAATAACATTGACGACAGTAAATCAAAAAGTAAAATTAAATTAAAAACTGATGAAGATTATCATCATCATCATCATCACAGTAGTGATTCGTCTAGGCGACATAAGAGAAATTATAAAGATAGGGATTCAAAAGATAAAGACGTTACAAATAATAAAGAATCCAAAAGAAGTAGTAACAGTAATGAAAAAAGTATAAAAAAAGATGATTGTAAATCTAGTGATAAAATAATCAATACAATGGGAAAGAGTCCCTCAATAAGTGGAGTAACATCAAAATCCAATAGAATTGTTATAAAAAATTTAAAGAATAGTCAAGTGTATGAGGATACAGTAAAATTAGTTGAAGCCGAAAAATTAGATCGTATACGTAAAAAAACGGAAAAAAATTTTGAAGATGGTCAATTAAGTGATACGTATAGTTCAAATCTTTCATTGTCGGATGAGGAAACCTATTTGAAAGAACAACGTCATAAAAATTACGACGAATCGGTACCCAGTAAATCATCTCATTCAAATACACAAAGAGATGATAGTAGCAGACATAGTAACTATAAAAGTAACAGTTTTCGTAATCGATCGAGGCAACGGGAACATGATAGAGAACGTGATCGTAATCGTGATCGTGATAGAAATAATAGACATGGATATGATTATCGTGGAAGTAAGCGACGTAGAAGTCGAAGTCGAAGTCGAAGTAGAAGTAATAATAGATATAATAGTAGAAGAAGGTAAAGAAATTGTTTTTTTTTTTTTTTTTTAAATTATTCATTTATTTAGTTTTTCATTTTCATTTATTTATTATAATTTAGAAGTTCAAGATCAAATTCTAGAAAACGAGACAATTCAGAAGATCGTATAGATAAAAAACGATTATTAGAAATTGCAAGGAAAAATGCCATATCCATGTTAAAATGTGGTACATTACCGGGAACCCAAAATATGCCACCAGAAGCAAAAGAAAAAGTTTTAGCAAAAATGCGATTTGGTGGTAAGTTGAAAAATTAATTTTTCTATTTTTTAAAATATACTAACACATCTGAACAAAAAAAATAAAAAATAGGTAAAACAATTGATGAATTAACTGAATTTTGTAAAAAATTATCTAATGGTGAATCAAGTGGTTATTTATCAAGTGTTTCAGAAGACAGTGATCATGATAAAGAAGGCAATGATAAAGCATTTAATCATCCATTTGTTCTTAAAGATCGTGGACCGATTGTAATGAATATAAAGGTAGAGTATAATTGTTTTTTTGTTTTTGTATAATTTGTTGCAACTAAAGGCGTTTTTTTCAATTTACTAAAAAAAAAATAAAAAATAGAATTCAATTCCAATTACACCTAAAACTGCTGAACAAACAAAAGCAATTCTTATGCAATTTCCTGTTTCATCTGGTCAACATCATCGTTTAAATGAAAGTGAATGGGTTCCAGTTCAACCAACACCACCAACTTCAGTTTCATCAGTATCAACATCATCTTTAATGTCACAACAACAACAACCATCACGTAAAAAAACAGTGGGCGACGCACCATCAAAATGTAACTTTAATTATTTTACATTAATATAATTAATGTATTAATTTTTTTCTTTTTTTTTTACGTTTCTATTTTACAGTACCAAATAAACAAATTGATAAACCAACTGTAATGAATAGTGTACCACCGCCACCGTCACCACCAACTTATGTACCAGTACCACCGGCAAATAATACAATTTTTCCAGATGCTGGTAATACCGAGGTACAAATTAAGCATTTAATTTTATTATTTATGATATGTGTTTAAGCTATAAAACATTTTTTTTTTTCATTTCACAGAATCTCGATGTAACAACAATTATAACAAAACGGTTAAATGCAATGCGAAAACTTCAAGAAAACCCATTAGATATGGAAGCTCTAAAATTGATGCATAATACACAAAAAGATGTACGTAGTATATGTGGTCAATCCTAAAATAAAAATGTTATGTTCGTTTTGTTTTAACTTTAGATGTCAACATGGGCCAATTCAAAATTTATACCAGGACAATTTACTGGCAGTACTGGAGCACATATTTTAAGTGCTAGAGAATTAACATCTGGTTTTCAGGCATGGGCTAAACGTGTAAGTTGGTTGGTTAATTAAATGGATAGAGAATATTGTTTTTGTTGGATTTTTTTTTTACAGAATATTTTGATTCGTTGAAGATGGTTATTTTCTTATTTAAATTTAAATTATTATAAAATATTCTAACTATAATGAATTGTAGTGTGCACCAGGAAAATTTTTCTTAGTTTTTACATTTGGCAATTATGTTTATTTTACATGATAAAATGATTACAATTCAACTCATTTTAATCTTCTGTTATATAATAAGTTCAATTTCCGCTTCAATATTAAATACGTTTTAACGGTTTGACACAACTTTTAAAACGTTTCAAATAAATGCCAAATGCAGTATTGTCTCTTTGAAATACAAAATAACATATAATGATTGGTAACGCTTTAATTTCGGAGCACGTTTATGTCGCATTCGTCTGTGGAACCATCTTTAGGCGATATTTTTTATGAATTTTACGGTCTTCAGGCATCCGTTCTGAAACTGAAATGATTCGTGAACAATAATATCTATAAATTTTATATTCAGTTTTCAACAAAGTACTACTGCGCCCCAGTTCTCACACACACTCGAGTCATTGTATTCGACTCAGAGCTCTTGACAGTACTCAGTCTAACTTTCTATTTCCAAAACGTCACTTGAGATCAACAAACCGTTCCTGAATTGAATTGGACATTTTGTTCAAAATTACTGCGTGGTTAGTTAAGTTTCCTTATGTTGTTTTAATTTGCAGTGTATAATGCCAGAAACGCAATAATTAAAAAAAAAAATTGAAAAAAATGACGCTCACTCCACCGTTTGTCCAGAAATTTTGTTGGTGGATTTTGTCTTCACATTATTAGACCTTTTATAAGTAATTAAACTAAGAACGTTCAATAACTACGAACGTGTAATACAATGTTTTTCCATTCAAAATGTTATGTGATTTATTTGATTTTCAATACGCAAATGTTTGTACCATCAATCGCATGATTGTTGCACCTTTCCGTAAAAAATTCATCAATTTCGTATGTACCCTTAACAGACTTTTCATATTGTTTGAACCAACCTTTGCAGTAGTGTTAATCATTCTCATATGACAATATCCGATCTGTTAATACCAACAAGACGGTATGAGCTTTGATTACAAACCGTCTGTTTGCAATCAGACGATGTGTAACGATCGTTACACATTTAAAATTACTCTTAAATCTAATTGTGATTATTTCTTCTTGGTAATTCGCAAGGAATCTAATTTTTTTTTTATATTTTGTAGTCGCCACAAAATATAACCTAAGCCTATTTTTCTTCATTCACACATTCACAACCATAAATTTAAAAAATCTCACACTCTTGTACTGAATTAACTCAGTTTGAAATCTCACTATGCGATAGAACTATGTTGATAATCGAGAAAACGATTTTGGTTGTGCTGATCCGGGAAAATAATTCTGTTTTGTTTAGAATCAGCAGCTTTATTAAATCATTCTTAAATTCGTATATATTTTATTATTTGTTATCAGTTACTTAGTATATTTTATTAGTTAATTGCATATAAAGAAAGGAGCAGATAAAATGCAGTTACATTTAAATTAATTAAAATATGCTGCGAGTTATGTCCAGTTTGTTGGGGGACATGTTTTTTCAATCTGTTGACCATTTCTGACATATATCGTAATCGAGGTTACCAATTACATCGCACTGAAAGATGAATTGCTAACCTCGTCAATTGTATACTATAGTAGAATAGAAATTAACATTAGAGCGCTTCACAGAGATATGAGTTTAGAAATTATTTGTGAATTTTTTGTTTATTGCTGTTTTATGTGGATCACAATAATGTTTAGTAATTTATTACTACTTACTATTTAGTATATTACAAGTATGATGTTCATATGTTTATCATATTATCATAAAATCCATGTTTATGTTTATTTATTATACTACAAAAGTAAAATGCATCTCTCTATAGAAGAGATTATTTCTGTAGTTTAATGAATAAATGATGGATCAAAAACAAAAAAAAAAAAACTATTAAATTTTAGAGCTCTCTTATTGGGTTATGGAATTGACAACAATATGGAAATGAATATACAAACTGTTCAATTAACAGCACTAGGATTGATTGATTGATTGATTGATTGATTGGCTGTGATAGCCACATTTTAGTTTATAATTCTTCATAGCGTAGCTACATATTGGAAGCACTCACAATTATTGATTTTTTTTTTTATCTTAATCAAAGTTATGCTAAATACGTTGTTTTGAGAACGTTTAGGAACTGTATGGGCTTATTCATGCCTATAATTTAACTATTATATGTATGAATAAGCTATGAAAATATTAGTTAAAACTGGTAATTATAAGTGAAAATATAATTTGAATAAATCTTAAAGATGATGTCGACAAATTTCTTCTATTTTATATAATTGATTTGGCAGACACACTAAAAAATATAGAAAAATTCATTGTAATTTTTGAAATGATTTTAATTTACACAACTGCAGTTTTCTGTCGGCTATCACATCATTTTAAAATTTATTTTATTTTGTTTTTACTTATAATTATCAGTTTTCATATTTAATTTATAAAATTTTCAGGCTATGTCTTGGTATTTAATAATTTTAAAATAACAAAAATAATGAATAAATATATTTTTTGTATTGAAAGATCTGCTTTAACTACTCGGGAGTTGACTGGAATATATTGCATCTAAAATGTTTCCATATTCTCCTGCGTTCCAACCGTACTTGAAAAGTTATTTTGTGTTAAAGAATCTTAAAGGAGGTCAACTTTAAAGTGAATTTGGATACGGAATTAAAAAATGGAATGGAGTCATACCTACCTAAATTTTTGGTTAATGTTTTATTGTACCAAGTTCATAAACAAAACATTAAAGCCTTACTTAAGTCACGATTATTGAATATAAATAAGGTGATGTCGTGTTTCCGATTAAACAGAGTTAAAAGCACTTATCAAGAATGATATTAGTATGTGTATTTACTCATCATGACACATTACGGTAAAAACACCATCAATGTTGTAGACCCGCTTAGCTTATTTTTCCCATTTTTGGATAGTAGAAACTCTTCAAATCATCATCCGTAGTTACTTATTAAGTCATTGATATTTTCGCGATTTTGAAACTTATTAAATTTGCAACTGTGAAACTATAACTTTAAAAGAAGTAATTCCCTTCTATGAAGGTTTTTTTGTAGAGGTATCTCACAGCTTAATAGTTTTTTTTTTTTTGACTACTTCATACTATTTTCAAACTTTACTCTTGCTGCAGTTGATTTCTTTGGATGTAAAATTTGTATTGTTATTTTGTTGATCTTTTCCATTGTGCCATTATTTTACTAGTTTGTAATGGCCAATAAATATATTTCGATGAAATGTTTATATTTCTTTTGGTATAAAACGCGCGGACCTGTGCCCAACGAATATTTACACAATGTCACGTCTTTGATTTGAATAGATTATCCTGTTCTGTGTTTTGATAAACTTTCTCCCTTTTCTAATAAATATTCTTAATTAACTAATACTTTTATATATTTAGTCATTCATTTTTGTTATTAATATTTTCTACCCTTAAATTAATTGCATACATACACGAATATTATCCAAAGTATGTTATTTAAAATTTGATTAAAATATTGTGAAGAATTTTATAATTTTTGTATGAAATTATTAAAATAAAATTCATAGAAAATTATAAATATTTTCACAAGTAAACAAAACAAAAAGAAGAAAATATACCAAGACATCCTGAAAATTTTTTACAGATTATAGAAATTTAGCAGAAGAAAATCTAGAAAAAAAATATTTATCAATCATCCCCGAGTTAACCTCAGTAGTTTTTGGTTGTGGTGAGTGTAAGTATTCAAGAGAGGTATTCTTACAAAACAAATGAAAAATGAATAAAAAAAATTAAATTGATTATCTGATTTTTTTTATTTATTTTACAAATTTCTATTAAATTAATAAAATTCATATTTTAAGAAATTAAATAGTAAAAAAAAAAAAATACATGAAAAATTTAAACAAATGAAAAAATAAAGCAAAAAAAATAAAAAAAAATGAAAATTACGAAATAACACAAAACAATAAAATGAAAATTTATCAGCCAAATATAAAATAAAATTCTGTCAATATATTTAGGATCAATTAATGACAACAGCACCTGTTTCGGGTGGCATGGGAATGCATTTATTACAAAAAATGGGCTGGCGTCCGGGCGAAGGATTAGGAAAGGATAAAACTGGTTCATTACAGCCATTATTATTAGAAATAAAATTGGATAAAAAGGGATTAGTTGCAACTGAAGAGGTTTGTTTTTTTTTTTATTTTCTATTCAAGGATCGTTCTTCATATAAATTCTTTCACAAATGACTTCTTATTTTGGGACCATATAATCAATTTTTCTAATGCCTATTCTCGTGAGTAGCGTCTTTGCATTTTATTCACACCATTTCCTGCATATTGGTACCAATAGCAATTTGGAATATTTCAAATTTTTGTTTTTTTAGTTTTTTGTTATACCCTTCTATTTATCTTTGTAAAAGATAATTGGTCTCTTACCATCATTGTTGGCCGGGATAGTTCATTGATTTGACAATGGGGGTACAGTGGTCAAATTCTCTTAGAAACCCGTACGGCCTAGATGCCTGTTATCGTAATGACCAGGACTTACTATTATATTAGAAATTATGCTTTTTTCTTTATTTTACCACAAAATATATACTCCAGGTTTGCGACACATTTTTTTTAAAATAAATTTTTCTCTACTCAAGGATCCATCGGCTGGTAAACGTAAAAAATTACATAGTGTTGGACAAGTTAAACAAAATATGGAAGATAAACATCCAGTATCATTATTAGGTGAAGTTTCGGCAAAACGTAAATGGGATCCACCAGTATATGAGGTGGTAAATGTGACTGGACCACAACATAATCGAACATTTTTATTCAAAGTGAGTAATTTAATGACGAAACAGACGTTGTTTTTATATATTACTTTATTAAATATCCATTTTTAGATTATTTTGAATGGCGTTCAATATCAACCACCAGATAGTAGTAATAATAAGAAAGAAGCAAAGGCTTTTGCTGCAAAATATGCTTTACAACAAATGGGTATATTATAAAAAAAAAAAACAAAAAAAAAAAAAAAAACAAAAAAAATAATTTAAAACATATTAAACTGAAAATGTTTTAATTAAAATTTTTTATAAAGCTTTAATATTAAATCTATAACATTTTTACGAGATCAAATATTATATTCTAATAAAATAAATGTATTTATAAATTAATTGTTTTAACATTTTTTTATGGTAGTTTTTTTTTTTGTTTTAACCATAACAACACAAATCATTAACCATAACCAACCTAAATCAAAATCTTAACTCATCTCATATGTACATAGAGTTATTAGAAGAAGACGTGAATTTTAATGTTCGACCTATGAATAATGTTTATGGTGTACAAAAAGAAAATAAACAAAAAAAAAAAAACATACCCCAAGAACAGTTCCTTCTATTGTCAACATTATTCCAGTACAACCAAATGACTTATGCAACAAGTCCACCTCCTAAATTATGTTTTGTAATTGTCTATAATATAATATAATTGTAACATGTTTTTAAACACTTTGAATTACTGACTGATTTAATAAATTGAATTAAATGAATGGGTTCTATAACAGTCTAGTGCTTTGTTGTTTTTAGTCATGAATAGAGCCGACTAACATCTTGAAATTACTCAACCGCGCGCGGTACCACCGGAAACACGATCACAGTTGTATCTGTTATTTGTATGGCATGTGAACATTAAATTGGTAAGCTATTTCACCAACAAAACCTGTTCCATTTTATATATCTGTACAGGAAACTCCCTTAACTGGCGTAAAATTCATTAGGTTTTAAAAGGTGAAAATGAAGTGTATGCTTTCCATCACTTAACAAATCATATGAAAAAATTAGTTACCGAAATGGATCTTTTGCAGTCAAATACATATGTTTTTGCAAACGATTTATTTAGGGTTGCCATGAATCGCATCGTTCCATACATTTAAATGTTGCCTAAAAGACTATAATCTTTGATGCAATTAGATTGGCATGCTGTGAAATTTACAGAAGACTTTCTATGGTTCATAAAATTTGATTTGGAAACCTTAATTAGACCTTCCAGAATGGAGTCAATTTAATAAAATATAAATATAAAAAGATTTTTTAATTAATAATGTGATAGATATATGAATGTTCCAGAGAAACGTTACTAGATAAATTGTATTTTGTTCCTCTGCAATCTGGTGTTTAAATTCACGACTTCATATAAAGCACGCTTCAGCAACAGGACTGTAAATAATGTCGATGGTTCTTTTTCGATCTAGAGAATGTATTCAGGAAACAACATCACGATATTAGACGTGCAAGTAAAACTAAACTATCAAACACATCAAAACCGAAAAATAAATTTAAAATGTTACTCAGAATCGGAAAATTATAGAAGAAGTATTAATGTTTATGTTATTATTTACGTAATATTAACTTATTTTAACATGAAATTATTTGTTTACATGTATTTCACAACACACACAACTTATCTTATTAAATTTTAAATGAAATTAATCATCACATTTCACTAGTTATTCAAAACTTAACATTCTAATTAATTACATTAATATTCACTTTTATTATTTAAATAAAATATACTGTAAATTCAAATGTAAAACAAAAATAAAACGTATTTTTACTAAACAACCAGTCAAGTGTCACATTACAATATTATTTGTATATGTGGCTAACCACACGTTATCCAAGTAGGGTTGACAAGGCATTTTACATTTCAGCTAGTACTACTAAAACTAGGTAAATGCCTTTCTAAATGCAGTTTTTCATCTAAACAATAAAATCAAAAACAAATGTTAATAATAAACATAAATGTCAAAAATTTTAAATTATAGAAGTCAATATAACGTCCTGCGCATGTGAGAAAGCTGTCAAACTTGTAAATTGGCGAATGAAGTGCGTTTATTCGCCTCTAGCGACTAGAGTATGTCTGTATATTGCGAATAGAGTACAATTTCGCCACAAAAAATGTAGCGGGAGTATTTTAAACTTTGAAATTATTGTTTTTAAACATCTGAAATAATTTTTTTGAATTTTGAAATAATTTTTTTTTTCAAGTTTCGGCTATTGATTTTTCGACCACTTAATATATTTCTATTATAAAGTACAATATGTTTGGTCGATATTAATGAAATGAAAAAGGCTGCATCCAAAATTATATATGTCAGAATTGTCAGTTGTGTTGATGTGTAATTTGATAACATTTGTTCATTTACAATTATTTAAGACAAATTTAGTATTTATTAATTGAAATAGTGTTATAATAAATATTTTTATTAGATTATATCAATTAG
>JANSTX010005414.1:0-20724 GCA_027564355.1 Penthetria funebris | reverse complement strand
ATTGCACAAGTACAAATCTTCCAAAAATATCACATAAATAATTAAGAAAAACAAAAGACTGCAAAAGCGACGAACCTTAAATTTTATTCAGCATAGTTTACAGGTAATTTCTTAATTGCTGTTGTTGTTATTTTCTGTTTTAAAACAGTTATATTAAAAATTACATTAATTTTATATTTATTTGTGTTATTCCTTCAATTTCATATAAATTGAATTAGTAAAAAAAAAATTGGATTATTGAATTTGAGGAACACATGCACGTCCATTTAATTACTATCTTTTTTTATTATAAAAATCTTGATATGAGATAAGAAATTTTTTCCGTCATAAATGTGAACACTTCTAAGGTGAACGAACTATAATTACATTTAACTATTTCCCAAAATTAAAATAAATTTATGTTTTTATTATCTGAATACTGTTACGCTTGTAACGTCCATGTTAAGATGCTGAGAAACTTGATCAGCAAAAAATTTAAAATATTCCGTAGATTGATATGTATATAATAAGTCACTGTAAATCAAATTTGCTGGTCAGATATTATTATTCAACAATTCCGCAAAATAGTACGACATATTTTTGGTGAATATCACACTTTTTACAATTAATTAATTAATGTTATTGTTATTACAGTGGTAAAACAACTTGATAAGGATACACGTAATCACCTTTAAAAAAGGTTAACACATATTTAGAGATAAATATCTTCCAAACTGTTTAATACATGTGATGTTTGGTATGCCAAATGAGTTATGAATATTGACACAAATGTTCTCAAATTTAATATTGATTATTTCGAATAATTTTTTTTTTTTTGGTGATACCAGGTATAGATTTGTAAATATTGTCATTCCAGAAATTTTAATCCGATTGACATCATGAAACTTCTTTATTGTTTACCACAATTTTTTTCCTAATAACTATTTAGCATTTATCCTATCGATTAATCGATAATTGGAATTTAGGGCAATTTATTGTTTTTGTTGTTTTGTATAAAGTCGTAAATAAATTATAATTAAATGTATATCGAATATATACAGCAAAAAGTACCTAGTAAATACAGTGAACAATATTTGACTATATCCCATTAAAAATATAATAACCTTAAAGGCATCATTTAAAAATTTAAAGAAATATTATAACAAAAAATAGATAATATAAGTAAATCTTATGGTATTGAATTACATGCCATAAAAAATTAAACTCAATAAAAATAATCAATTTGATTATGGTTAATTAACATTCATTGTGCATTATAGCATTACTTGTGTAATTTATAGACAATAACATCTTACCGACACGCAGTCCGTTAATAATTAAATTGTGATTTACATATTAATATTATTGTTTTTTTTTTTTTTTTTGTTAACATCAAAGTATGTTTTTGATAATTACATAATAAATTAATTTTATATATGTGAAATGAAGAAATTATGTTACGCTTCTATTGTAAAGAAAATGATAATGTTAATTTGTCAGCGATTATGAAAGACAATTGTCTTAAGTTAGAAATTAAGAAGAAAAAAAAAACTATTGTTATTCGTTTTCAATTTTATTTTTAACATATTATTTTAATTATGGTTACCTCTCCGTGGTCCCACCTGATAACAGAAGAATGTCAATTATGACGTGTGGTTGTGACCAAAAATATTCAAAAACAAACTAGATAATTGGGAACCACCATTCTATTGAATTATTCATATTTAAAACTCAACAATTATAAACGATTTCATATTTTCAATTCGACAATCTCAATTTATAATAGTTTTTTGCCACTTGCATAATACTAACAGCATTTTAAAATTAGTATCACCCTATGCAATTATATAGCGTAAAGGTCGAGATGATGAGATTAATACATTAATAATGATTCAATACGATTTTCGTTTTTATATTAGAAAAAAATTACCATCAGATTGCTGATATCATATATTTCATCGTAGAATATTATTGAAAAAAATTGATGATGATTACGTTGTTTTACTCCCAATAGTCTGATAAATGCTGAATAATACGAGTGCATAATACAAATAAGGTATGCAAATTCAATGATCATATATATTCAATTAAATTCGAATCTTCTGTTGCAGTATCGATCGGCTCACATATATGTGAGCTAATTTAATAAAAAAAAATCTTCAATAAAATAGTAGTCTTGTCCTATAGTAGTAAACAGCAGAATACAATGAACATAACGTGATGTTTTTAATTTATTACATTTGGTTGACCTAACATTTAAAAATGTTATTTGATCAATGGTGATGCAAATTATGACTGTTAAATAAGAAATAACGGAATCTTACAAATTACATGTTTTATATAAATTGTGTCACAATCTATGTTTATGATAGTACTATACATAATTTCATTATTTCAATGGGGAAACTTCGAATGTAAAACAGCAGAAATAATAAAATACTATAAAAAGAAAAATGCTTGAGGTTTTTCTTTAAATAAAAACCTCTACATGTTGCTCAAATAAAATACAATCTACAATATAAAACAAATAACATACGAATATTTACATATGAGAAAGAAGCCAAGAAAATAAAATGCTAATTTCTTATTTACCTTTATCTTCTTCGTGTACATGTAGATTTCTAGTATACATCATCTCACATATCACATTTAAGTGCTAAAAATCGATTATTTATTTTGTCCATAGTTAATATGTTTATCGTTAACAATTGATAAATAAACAAATTACCTTCTCTAAATATAGGTATCGATCCAGAAGGTGGTGCTCTAAGATATAGTATATCTGGACCGGTATTTAGTGTTGATCGTAATACAGGTGTTGTACGATTACGTCAAGAATTAGATAGAGAAAAACAGGATTTAATAGAAGTTATTATTAGTATTACAGGTAATTATAATTTATAATTACAAGTTAGTTGTAAAATGTTAATTTTGCTTAGTATTTACCAATAATATATCAATAATTATTGTAATTTGAATATATTTTACAGTCAGTGAAAGTTTTTCGAGCCACAATTAATGTGACTATGACAAATTTTTATAAAATTTAATGTGTCATCATATTTATGTCAATAATTAAACTGCAGAAAGTAAATAATCAATTAATGGCATTTAATGCCGAAAATTGTGACTCGAAATTTTAAAATAGGAACAAAATTTTTATAGACAATTAAAATTGTTTGCTTAAATTTTAGAAATATTTCCATATTATTTAAAGTTGTTACAGAAAATTCTGTTTTTTTTTTTAAGACGACGGAGTATTAGGAACCGAACCAAATACAGTATCATTACGTAGAGAAATACCAATTAGGGATTATAATGATAATTCACCGGTATTTATTGGTAGACCATATACAACAAAAATTAGCGAATCGTCGATATTGGGTAGTTTTATACCGATAAATCCACAAATTATTGTAACCGATAAAGATGAAGGACAAAATGCTGATATTACACTCTCATGTTTTGGTATGGAAATACACAAAATATATTTTATATAATGAAAAACTTTAATAAACAATTTTTGCAGATGGCAATCATAAAGATGTAGACATTTGTGATACATTTTTTGTACAAACAGAAAAAATAAATGATGGAAATTATACAGCAATTGTAACATTATTGAAACCATTGGATTTTGAAACACGACCATCATATATTCTGACAATAATTGCAAAAGATGGTGCATCAACAAATCCATTATCATCCTTTGCAACTGTATCAATAAATTTGATTGATGAACAGGATCAACCACCGGTATTTATAAATGCACCATATTCAGCAACGATACAAGAAAATACACCAGAAGATACATCAATTTTAACAATTACAGCCATTGACGGTGATACTGGTAGTCCAAGACCAATTCTATTGACAATTGAAAATGAAACAAAGGGTCATTTTAAATTGGAAACCATTGGCAATAATTTACCTGGTAATGGTACAGCCATTTTATATACAACACAAATACCAATTGATCGTGAAGATCCTGATATTTTACAAAATGGCGGCGTCTACACATTCATGATAAAAGCCACCGAATTCATAAATAATGAAGTACCCGCCGATTTTACCTATACACAAGTTACAATTGTTTTAACCGATATTGATGATCATTTACCAGAATTTAATGAAATGCAATTTGACATATCGATACCGGAAAATTTAGAAAATGATACCTCATTACCGGGTCTATCAATTTTTGTTAACGATTTAGATTTAGGTAATAATAGTAAATATGATTTGAAATTACGTAATGTTGAAAATGCTGAAAATATATTTACCGTAATGCCAATACATGGTGAAGGTAGAACACCAATTGTTGTTAAAGTTATAAATTCGGAAAAACTTGATTATGATGTGGCTGAATTTAATTTAAGAACATTAACATTTGATATTATTGCATCGGTGAATAAACGGGAATTGGCAATGTCCCGAATAACCGTTCATCTTCAAGATGCCAATGATAATTCACCAATTTTTTCACAAATTAATTATAATCCACAAGTTAAGGAGAATACAAAAATTGGTACGAAAATAATTGAAATTACGGCCACTGATAAGGATAGCGGTGATTTTGGTAAAATTCATTATATTCTCAAAGGATTTGGTTCCGAATATTTTTCAACAAATCAATATGATGGTGGTTTATATGTCAAAAAAAATTTAGATTATGAACAACAAAAAAGTTATAGTTTAACAATTGTAGCTGTTGATGGTGGTGATCGAGAAACAAATGCAAATTTATTTATTGATGTCATCGATGAAAATGATAATTATCCAATGTTTGAAAATTTAGAATATACAAGAACAATTCGAGAAGGAGCAACTGAATTTGAACCGCAATTTTTTGTGCACGCCATTGATTTAGATGGTCCAATGCAAGGTGGTGGTAAAATTAATTATTCAATTGAATCGGAAAATAGTATATCAGGACATGTGTTCAAAATCGATTCAGACACAGGTGAATTAAAAATAAGTGAAAGTGTAAATTCAATGGATACAGAACGTGGCCAATATGAACTTAGTATTGGTGCAACTGATTATGGTATACCACCATTAAAAAATACAACCAGAGTTCTTATTCGTGTTGGTATTTCTGGTAATCAACGACCAATTTTTAAGGGACATTTTAATAGTTTTGATAAAGATATACCTGGACCACCAAGTTATAGAGTTTCAATACCGGAAAATGCTAAACCTGGATATAATGTAACAACTGTAACGGCAACCGATCCCGATGGTAATGATTCATTATTGACATATAAATTAGTTGGAGCTAATGATAATTTTTTGATTAACGAAAAGTATGTGTAAAATATTTTATTTCAATAATTTTATGACTTTATATCATATCTGCTTTCATTCTCTTGTGACAGAACTGGTTTAGTTACGATTTCAAATGTATCTAGACTTGATAGAGATACAAATCCTGATCATTATGCTATTGTAATTAGTGCAGTTGATGCAGGTTTTCCAATTCCTGAAACAGCTACAACTACATTAAATGTTAAAATTAAAGATGTTAATGATAAACCACCTAGGTAATTTCTAAAATTTATACTGTTTGTTAGTATCCAATATTTCTTAGTTTGTTTCTATTTGTAGATTTAATAAACCTTCATACACAGCATATATATCTGAAAGAGCAGAAATTGGATCTGAAGTGTTAACAGTAACAGCAATTGACACCGATTTAGATTCAAAATTAGAATATTCCATCATTGAACCAATTAAAGCTATATCAAAAACAGGTGCTCAACAATTATCAACAATTTCATATGATTATCGCTTAGGTTTTGAAATTGATCAGGACAGTGGTGTAATAACTGTTAAAAATACACCAAATTATAATTTAGTTGCAATTGTAATTTTAACAATAAAAGTAGTTGATGTTAATGCCGTCTATAATAAAGATAATCAATTTGCAACTATTGAAGTAACAATTTATATTCAATCGTTTACCGATATAAATCCAGTATTTTTAAATAAGGGATGGACAAGTAATCGTCCAGTTGTAAATATAAAAATTAAAGAAGAATTGCCAATTGGTAGTATTCTATTTACATTAATGGCCGATGATCCGTTAACAGAACAACGTATAGAAAATTATGAAATTGTTAAAAAGGATCGAAATGATTTTTTTAATATCAGTAGTAAATTGGGTGACGTAACACTAAAAAAACGTTTAGATTATGAAACATTAAATTTATCATATATCGCATTTTCGGTAAAAGCAACAACATCAGATGAACAACGTAATACCATAACATTAGTTAATGTAACAATAGAAAATGTTAATGATAATAGTCCTGAATTTGAGCAAAAATCTTATCGTACAACAATAATGGAAACGGCAAAATATCCAGAAAAAATTCTAACAGTTCATGCCAACGATAATGATAAAATATTAACCAATTTAGATAAAATTATTGGTTATAATTATGTATCGTATTCATTGTCCGGTTCAGATGCTGTATATTTTATGATAAATAATAATACTGGTGTTATACAAATAGCACCGAAACAAATGCTTGATCGTGAAAAACAATCTGTTCATCGTTTAATTGTAATTGCTGAAGATTCAGCTGGTAAACCAACGGATAGAAGACGTTCAACAGCCGAAATTATGATCGATGTATTAGATGTTAATGATAATGCACCAATGTTTCAACAAAAAGCGTATACAACTGTAATACCAGAAAATACTGAACCGGATACATTTGTTACAAATTTAATTGCCATTGATCCGGATGAAGGTCCAGGTGGTGAAATACATTATGAATTTTTGAATGAAGGTGATGCAAATGGTTTATTTAAAATTAATTCAAAAACTGGGGAAATACGTACGAAAATTCTATTAACTGGAAAAGGACGATCGGAACCATATGAAATGATTGTTCGAGCTCAAGATAATGGTGGACAAATTCAAAAACAAAAATCATTATATTCGGATGTTATATTAACAATGTATATTGGTGATGTAAGCGCAAATGATGGTATACCATTTTTTATAACACCTAAAATTGGACAAATTGCAAATATTATTGAGGTTGGTTATTAACTTAATATATATTATAGTTGATTTGTATTACATGAATATATTAAAATAGACCCATAGATTATGAGTGATGATTGAGATTATTCTATACAAATATTGTTAAGAGTTCCTAATTTTCTGTATAATCCAAAGTTGAATAGATTGACTAATATCTTATCCTGACGTGGTGTCACCACTTACTCACAATTCATGTCACTTTGTAGATGTGATCGAGGTTATAAAAAGGGTATATTTCGCATTTATCGAGTAGGTGAAAATATATCAACAACAAATTCCGTAGCTGGTGATTAAAGCATCTTCTACACAATTATTCATTAGATTTATTATTTTCCATTTAAAACTTTCAATGTTATTTTGGTTCACCCCGGATGTTACTTGCATATTAGAAATAGAAATTTGTAATAATCTGGTGTAAGGGTCGAGATGTGCAAAATGATCGTATAAAATGTACATTAAATTAATAATCACGATATAATGACATAAAATTCATATTAACTAAATTATATTAATGATAGGCTAATGAATTCGAATGAGACACAATTCCCATTTAATTTGCATACCTATCTTTATTACATTAATTTATATAACTAACTATCTATACAAAGATAATATAAATATAAAATGACACCCTAACTATACTGGTGATCGATCAAAATATTCATACTTTAAGTGATTAATTTTATAAAGTTTTATACATTGATTTATCGCCACCCCATATGTTTAAAATTATTTTGAATATTTTCAATTGGCTTGTTGTAAAATTTGTTAAAATTATCGAATTTAAGTATGGTATCGGAAATTAATTAAAAACAAAAATCTAATTATTAGAATTAATAGAGAATAATACTATATATAAATGGATTTATTCATTTTATTCTTTAGAATGCAACCATTGGTTCTCCAGTATTTCAAGTTATTGCAAGTGATCCAGATAGTCCATCAACACCAAGTGGTATATTAAAATATACCATACAAGATGGAATTGAAGATGCAAAATCGTTTAGAATAGGTAAACAAATATATCATATAATTATAAACCATAATTTTTTTAACGTATAATTTATTCCATACTAATTTACACACAGATACTCAAACTGGACTAATAACAACACTTAGACAATTAGATAGAGAAACAAAGGATTCATATAATATTATTGTTGAAGTTAGTGATAATGGTCAACCACCACAAGCGGCTACAAGAGTTTTACGAATTAATGTTATTGATATTGATGATCATAAACCACGTTTTATTCGGGATATTGTAATATCATTAAGAATATAAATAAGATCATTTCTAATCACAAATATAATTACAGGATTCACGACCAATTGAATTATCAATTCTTGAAGAACAACCAATTGGTACAATTATTGGTAATTTAACAGCAATTGATGAAGATATTAATGAAAATGGTGCAATCGACTATATGTTTATTGATGGGAATCAAGAAGATTTATTTAAAATTATCAGAACAAATGAAAGCATTGGTATTATAACAGCAATAGAGAAATTAGATCGTGAAATAACATCATCATATTTATTGACAATAAAATGTTTTAAAAATGGTATACATAATTCACAAATACCACGAAAATCATATAATAATTATGATTTGTCTGAAATACAAGTATTAATAAAAATTATCGACATTGATGATCATTTACCGGAATTTGAAATGCGTGACCCAGTTGTTGGTGTCCGTTTAAATACACCAATTAATAAACCAATAATAACAGTTAAAGCAAATGACATTGATCCCGATGCAATGACAATATTTTATCAAATTGTTAATATAACATTTGTACCACAATTTTATAAACGTACAAAATCAAATGTAACACCACCCAATTTTAATGAATTATTTATTTTAAATAATGCAACCGGTGAATTACGTACCGGAAACTATGTAGCCAATTATGTTGATGGTTACTTTGAAATTATCATACGTGCTAATAATTCATTGAATTTAAAACGTTTTATGGATAATAAATTGAAAGTATTTATTATTCGTGATAAATCTTTATTGAAATTTATATTTACAAAACCATCGACAGAAGTGCGGGCAATTATCCATGAATTTTCCGAAAAAGTACAATCGAAATTGGTTGGTATGGATTTGGAATTATATATTTTGGATACGCAAGTTTTAACAAAATCTGATTTAAGTTTAGATTTTTCAGCAACAAGGTATAGTATAATAATAAGCATATAATTTTTTGTTTGTCTAATTACTATATTTGAAAATGTGTTTAGTTCATGTTTTCAATTATCAAGACATGGATCAGCATTGCCACCAAATGAAATGCAACATATAATGGATTCAAATGATGTAAAACAATCACTTTTAGAAATATATGCCAAATATTCGGTTAGTAACATTGAATCATGTTCGGTAAAACGTAATTTGGCAACATCTAGTGTAATTAGTTCAGCTGGCACATGGCTTGTTATATTAGCAATATTAATTGGTATAGGATCATTAATAGCAACATGTACAGCATGTTGTCTATCAAAAAAGTATGAACTATTTTGTTGAATTTTATTATACAATGAAAAAAAAAAAAGGAAATGTCTAATTTTAAATAAAATATTTTATTTTCTTAAGATATAGGAAACAATCAAAGAGACTGATACCAGCTCGAGCCACACCAGAACCATTTGGAGTTGGAGCACCAGTTGTTTATACTGAACCAATTTATGGAGAAATGTGAAAATTATGATTATATTGTTAAATATTAAATATATGCATAAGTGTACATGTAAAGTGTGTGTGTATAGTATTATTAATTGTAATGTTAATTTAAATATTTTAAACTTATTCTTATTTTATATAGAAAACGTAAATAATTTATTTTCTTATTTGATGAAAAATATACTACAATTGATTACCTATTATTCTAGATTTTTTTTAATATAAATCAAATTAATTAATTAATATATAAATCATAATTATAAATTGTGATAGTACCTATAATACTTAGATAATCAATAAAATAAAAGAATTATTGAAATTATTAATTTGTTATTATTTGATTGAATAAATTATAAAATATTATAAAATAAGAATTCGGTTTTTTAATTTTACTTTACAACACATAAATTGATGGCTACTTTAAAACTAATGATTAAAATTTTTCTGATCAAATAGACACAAACTAAAAATGTTATTCTTTAATCATTTACTTTTTAATTTTATTATGCATCAATTTTTTAATATAATAATTTTTTAATATAGTTATCAATATAAATATCAAACATTTTCTAATTAACAACACAATTATTACCATATATAAGTCAAAAATGCCATAATCCCTTAAATAGTAAGTAAAAATCTTCAATTTATTGTAATAGCCTATTTGTGAATCAAATGAAAAATGAATTTGTTGGTATGTTCATATACGAGTATATGATGACGATCTACATTTAAAATTAATCTCTTGATCTTGTCATAGATTTGATAGATTACAAAATAACATTTAAAAAAAAAAAAACATTTTAAAATATTAAATATTTTATTATAAATAACACCCTCCATTTAGTATGTCAGAACTCTCTCTATATATGATTTAGAAAAAAAATATGTATATGGTGGTTGTTAACCCCTTTATGCATAAAAAAAAAACTATAAATGGGAGATTTTAAATAAACTGTACCCTCTATAATAAAAATTTGCTTTGGTTCTTTTGTTGCAATTTTATTTATTTATTATACTTATTTTTTTTTTGTAATTTTATTTTTTGCAGCTAACTTTACAGCTTAACCATGTAATGAGTGGAAGATAAACTATGTGATACATGTGTGGTCTACTGATGAATATACTATTTTTGTAAGTATGTCTAGTAAAATATTTGAGTACTTTTATACACAATATAAATATTGGTATACAGATTTTATGGAACGAAATAAGTGTAATCCTTAATTTTTAAAATAAACATTTTGGAATGGAAATTTAAACAATTTTTTAAATATGTTAAAACTGTGTGAACATTATTATTATTATTACATTTGGATAAGTTTTTTTTATTAATTGCTAATATATTTTTATATATTTCTGCTACAGTACCATAGTAGCACAAAAATTTGTGACCAGTGGGCCAGTAGATCTTATATAGAATAGCATTATTTGTGAAACTCTATGTTTGCAATTTATTTAATAATTTGAAAATTGATTGCATCAATAGAATTGGATCAAGATGAAAACAGCCTTCTCTCAACTCTACAAAATATACAGTTATGAAATTAAAGCATATGTGCAAAAATTGATCCAAATTATTATATTATCTATGAAATTTGTGTGAAAATTCAAATAAAAAGGCTTTTAACACTAAACATATACACCACACAGTATATTATGTTAAGGAATATATTAACCCCTTATGGTATAGAAGAAAAATCAAATAAAAATTCGTCACGAATTGGAAAATTTAATGTTTTGGAATGAAAAAAAAAATATGCGAATATTGGCGTGCAAATTATTAAAAAAAAAAAAAAAAAAAAAATGATTTCTTTCTATTATTAAATTTATTTGGATTTTTTATTTATGATTTGTAATAATTTATCCTTTATCGAACAATAAAATTGATGTCGAACGATAGGGTTATTTATGAAATTGAAATTATTATAAAATATTATTTATTGGTTGCAGATGCTTACATAGCATCGCAGGATATATTAACAGAAAAAAAAAACCGACTAAAATGTAAAATACTAGATGCGCTAATTTATTTCATGCCATTAGAAGAAAATACGACATCATTGTTTTTAAATATTTAATAACAGCAATAACAGGATGCGGAAACTATACTGATGTAATGTATATATACTTCTAATAGATTCTAGTCATCAAAAAACTAATAAATGTAACTATTAAAAAGAAAATTAGTTGGACTGATCGCATTTCCACATTTAAATATGTGTTTACGCATCCATAACATTGTGGAGCAAAGTTCCCAAATATTGGTATACAAATTTTTACTCCATTTATTGATGAATTTACATGATTTTACCAATATGTACTGTCGACAGTACACAAAACAGGCATATCCAGAAAACAAATCAGAAAAGGTAAATCCAAAAGTGAAATTATAATAAATAAAGCAATATTTTTATATAACATAAATCATTTTCTCAATGGTACAATTTCAATTGAAGGGTTCAACTAATATCCAAGTATTTCTTGAAAAAATTAAAGGGAAACTATGAAATGAAAAATTATAACAATGAATGTATCAAGCAAAAAAAAATCCTTATTACATGTTTTGTTTAGTTTATATATCAACCCGATAAGGGGTTTGCTAACTATAAATTTTAAAATGTTATTATTCATTTTTTCCATTTAAACTACCTTAACATGCATTTTCAGAGAAACAAAACTACAATATATACGAGTACATATAGTAGTAGTATACTATTTATCTGAAAATGATTATGATGAAATAGGGTAGTATATTTTCTCTATTTATGATTTTATATTTAATATGTATACATGTACTATGTATATCTATATAGTAAGTTTAAAGGGATACATAAAATAGGCAACCCTTCTTCCGCATAGTATATAGCGAGACCTGTTTAATGTACCCAACTATGTCAATGATCATCCTATTGTTAGTATTGCAAATAATACAATAACACTTCATCTGCTCATAATAAATTATGTATAGTATTTGCTACAATCCAACATAGAAAAGGTCAAAATTTAAATTATAAGTAAAACTAATGACATCGATTGATTATAGAATGAGTATAACATTCTATCAGTTAATGGAACAGCCACTAAATTTATGATATTTAAATATACAATTTTTATAATATTTACATAAATCAATCATTTAAACACTTGACAATGATCTTGTAAATACAATTTTGAAAATTATGTTTGCCAAACAAACTAACAAGCTAAGAAAATTCTAATTACTTTAAAATTGCATTTGACATGTTATAAAAATATATGTACTCAGATAGGTCGTAGGTGACATGCAATTTTAATCGTATTTTTAGACAAAATCTAAATCTATATCTGCATCCACAAGTAGTTATTGCCAGTATTTGATATAAGTTAAAGTTATGTAAAGATCTTAAGAAAATATAATCGTTTTATATCTCAATATTCTTTCTCATTTAAAATATGAATACATTATTTGTTTTTAATATCTACGCTTTAAGAATATATAATTATATCAAGAAAATATCTAAAGTATTGATGATTAGAATCTCACATTCTTCATGATCTGTGTCTCATCCCAATACTTATCCGTAATGTTCACAATGCTCAATATAAAATGTAATAAGTTATGAAACAATATTTATCATCTGCTATGCATACCTCAATTATTATATATAAATATTTATAATTATATCAAGTATGAGTGAGTATATACAGGAATTAATAATTTAATTAATGATTAACCATTTCCTTAATTAAATTAATAAATCCTATTAAATTCACTAACGAAGTACTATGCATAGATCTGGTAAACAAAAATTTCAACTATTTATTTGACATTACCTAACCCATTGTTACAATTAATAGAATTTGTATTTGCAAAAATATTGAGAAGAAAAGTACCTGGCATTTCTATGATAAAAGGATGTTGTATGTAGAAATAGACAATGATTTTCGAATTCATTTTTTAATCGATCTTTAGTCCTTATTTTCAGTGTTCAATACATTACAGATATAGAATGTGTTAAGTTTATTGATAGTCGTCGTCTCCGTTATTACTCTACTATATTTTCTATATTTTGATAATTTCGGCTTTATATTGACAAATTCATGTATAATATATTGTTAATGATAAATTTAAAGATATTATAGAAAATTCTAACTAAAGTATAATTGAATGGAAGCATTATACTTATTAGAAATATTTCACAGATGTTACATTTGATAATTAAGTTAGACATATTTTTGATCATATCAATTTTAACATTAAAAAATAATTCAGTCATTTTGTGATAACCAACTACTAATATAAAATAAAATAAAATAAAGTCATAAATTATTATGTTAATCCCTTAAACTCTACCACCTTCGTTAATCACATTTTGTATAGGAAAATTTTGAAATTTTGCACGTGTCATATCTCATTTCAAATATATAATTTAATAAATTTACGTTATAACATTAAAAGTGACTATATTAACATTATACTAGTCGACATTTATAATCATCGAAACATACTACAGTAGCAATAAAAAAAAAACCCCATAATATGTACTTACATATAAAAATTTATGTAATCGTACCTATTTACAAATATACATTATTTTTTTTTATTACATTTTAGTTAAATATAATAAAACTATTGCCTATTATTTTTCAAATATGAATAAAGAAAATTTGTACACCCAAAAATTTTCCCTAACATATGCTCGACCTCGCAGTTTCAATTAAAAAAAATCGTTCAGGGAATATGTTATTTGTACAATTGTTTTAATATTTTCACCGTTTTATTTGTAAAACACTTGTAAATGAATATTTATTATATTTACTGATAACATATCCACTTGATATGTCATAAATTTAATATGAAATATTGGTGATTTTCACGGCATTTATTAGATTTTCAATGTTGTTTAGTATAGCAATCATTTCAAAAATAAATTGTAATTGATTGATTTTATTGTGCCAATATATGAAAATATTTAATAAATTAATCCAAAAGAAATACAAGAGTTTTCAAAAAAAAAATATAATTTTTTTTTTAACTTTACACAATTTTAAAATTCATTTAAAATTGCATAAAATCATAATTAAAGCTTTTCAGCATAAGCTTTAAGCGTACAGTGCATATATTATTGCGAATGTACAAATTAATGTGAAGAAAATGCAAAAAAAAAAAAATAATTAATAAATATAAATAAATAGGAATTTTTTATTTTAAAAAAATGTTTAAATGATCTTGAAATTATCTATTATGAGAGAATATGAGTTCATGTAAATATCAAGTAGAATATTTTCTATTAAAAAGAAATTGTAAAAATGTTAACTTCTATCAAACGCTACCTTTAAAACTATCTGTTAAAAATTAATTTTCAATTTTCAAAATTACCATAATTTATCCTTTTTAAAGTAACTAAAGTCAAAGGAAATGTATTTATTTATTTAACATGGTAAATTTCAATCTTATTTGGTTATATATCTACAAGTGAAATCAAAAAGTATAAATCGAAATTTATTATTAGAAAAATTAATACAGAATTTTATTACATTAATTTAATATTAAAATATTTTTTTAATTATTTAAATGCAAAATACATGTGTTAAATTGGAACTATTGTGAATATTTATGATACTTTGAATATAAATTGTGTCCATTGTAAGTATTAAAAACATAAATAACTGACAAAAATCTCAACTAGGATCATCTCAAAGGAGCAATGATTCTAATATAATATATCTGATCTGAATATTTCATAATTCTTTTACTCTATGATAAATTTCTCTGATATTGTGACACACCGAGATACCTTTTAATAAACAATTTATTCTACCTCTATATCCACTTTTGTATTACTACTATGGACAATCAGATGAATATATTTGTTACTAATAATATAAATGTAGTCGAAATTTTATTGAATGATTAAAAATAATTAATACTTGTAGTATCAGCCCTTAATATTTAAAAACATCAATTATTTGGATTTCTGCATATATTAATTCTGCAATTTAACAACTAACCACATAAGTGAATTAAACAGATACACTTTGCCAGTAGGTCAAGCACGAAATATTATTGAGAAATCAAATATGTATGCATATATGAAAATATGAAATATACACCCTATGTTAAATATATAAAAGATACGTGAAAGTATATATTCATAAAACATTGGATTGGCCAATTGAGTTAGTCCATCCCCTAATTTTTGAAAAAGAATGCATATACATATTATATGCAATGCCCATATAAAGAAGATATTTTTGAAATGTTATTATCAATGCATATATGCGGGGTTGAATTTTCCCTGTTTGCATTATATAAACCCATTGCTGTTGGCGGTTAATAGTTAGTTTATAATAATCTATCAAAGTATTCTTACGTATATGTACGTCGTATGCATAGTGAGAGTTGAATTTAACTAAAAAATTTATAATTTTCTGCTGGGCATATTGAAATGTTTCGTAATTAAATTTACCCACTCACTAATTGAAATAAAATATGTGATAGTGTAATTAATTTTTTATCATATAATGTCATCGTGTTACAGTGGTTATGAAGATCAATCATTTGATGAGGATTTTGATGATTCTTCAGACAGTGGTTTTGAAAAAAGTTTTGAATATCATACTACAAATAAAAAATTTCACTTTAACAATCAAAATTTCAATAGTAAAATTATTCCGGAAACTAATAGTAATAATAATAATAGTGTAAATAAAGATTTAGATGATGGATTGTTTAAGCCAAAAATAGGAAAACAAACATCAACACCAATAAAAAATAATATTAATACATTATGCCATGAACACACAAATAGTGTTGGCAAACCGAAACGAAAATATGCGGTTGGCAAAAATCGTATGGCCAGGACAAGAAGTCCAACACAAGTTATACGAATTAAACGAAATCGTCGTATGAAAGCAAATGATCGCGAACGAAATCGTATGCATACATTAAATGAAGCATTGGAAAAATTACGTTTAGCATTGCCAACATTTCCAGAAGATACAAAATTAACAAAAATTGAAACATTAAGATTTGCACATAATTATATTTTTGCATTGGAACAAGTTTTAGAAAATGGTGGTTCAATAAATTTAGATTTGGAAAAATTACAAAGTATAACGTTAAGTGGTGAACGTTTTACAAAGGAATTATTTGAAGCAATGTTTATAAATTCAACTGGTTCATGTCAATTAGGTGCTGGTGGTATACCATTTAGTACATGCGATTTTTATAATAGCATGCAACATTATGGTGTTTCAATACAACAACAACAACAACAACAACAACAACAACAACATTCAAATAATCATCACCATAATCATCATCATCATCATCATCATAATATTATGAGTGATAATTCAATTGTTGGTAATGAAGAAGAACCATCGACGACAACATTTTCAAGACAAAATTATGAATTATTTAAGGGTACATTTGAGGCTGTACTAAATACATCAACACAATTACAAGCACAACCATCTACATCAGCATCAGCACCACCACTACCACCACCACCTCAACCACCATCACAATCACCATTACCATTACCGTTATCATCCTCGTCTTCACCGTTACATAGAAATAATAACAATAATTTATTAGGTATACAACATGGATTGTTAAAACAAGAAGAATATATTAATGAATATACTCAGCATAATCAACATCAACATTATCAAAATCAACATAATCATCATCATTTGCAACGCCATCAAGGTATTCATCATAATAGTAGTTTTTATTCACAAACGCCACCATGGAAAGATTATAGTGAACAAATTATTAACACTTATGGTCACTATCAAACAATTTAAATATTTTAGAAATATATTTTTAGTCTTTTTTTTTTGTTTTTTTTTTCAAATTTTATATATTTTTTTGAATTTTATTATCTTATTTTCTTTTTAATTTTATTATTAAAATTTTATCCGAGTTTTTACATTCAATTTTGTATTGATCTTAAAATTTAAACTTACTGAAACATATAAAATTTAATTTTTTTTTTTTGGCGATTCCAGAGTATATACCGATTTTAGAATATATCAAATTGGATGCGGGAAAAAGAAATGTTTCTAGTTTGTTCATTTTATAAATTATTAGGAGAATTCAAATGTAAATTAATTCAGAGTTAAATTATTATAATTATCTTATAAATCTGAAGTCTGAAGATTTCTAGTCATTTTAATTTTTTATTATTAAGCAACATATATATATATATATAACAAAAAAAATATACAACTATACATTAGACTATAATTAATAATTTAGAAAATATAGAAAAATTAGGTAACAGACAATTGATAATGAAAAAATTAACATTCAGAAAACAAAATATCCGAGACTCAAAAGCACATAGCATAAATTCTTGGCTAGTTTTTAGATTGCTTCTAGTCACTAGATCTTGCTAACGCTTAATTTCTATAGAGTGATCGAGTTTAATAAAGTAGCAATGAGTTTTGAATATAATATCTATCGCCGACCATGCCATTTCTCAACGACTTTTAGATTTTATTAATTATTATTTTAAAAAATGCATTATTACATTTTTTTTCAACTCAATTGGCATGTTAAATAAAAGAGCTGTTAAATTCCTTCCACTTAGCATATATGTATTTGTATAGTTTGTAATTTGCACAGAATTTAATTTGGGATTGAGGAACAGACACGAACTTTATACCACATAGATACACACAAGTTGACACTGCAATTTTAAACAGTAGTTTTTAACCACAAATGTCAATCAAAACTTCTATAAATTGAGATATTCAAGTACACATAATTATTATTGTTCTCTATAACATCCTAAACAATTTAGTAAATTGTTGACTATGTTTCCAGTTACCTATAGTTTTCTTGGTTAGATATTTTAGATTAGATCATTTTTATCACTGATTAAACACCAGATATTGAACATGTAGAGTTGAAGATAGGATGAGCAATTTTGATACCAATCGACAATATAAGATGTCAATATTTTTTTAACGATTTTTATATAGAATATTGTTTAGAAATACGATTAAGTATTTATTAAAAATCAATTGGTATAATATATTGTAGAAATAAATTAATGAATTTTTAAAACAATTTATATTTTTAAAAAATAAACTCAAACAAATAAATTAAAATCTTATGATAATAAAATGCCTTTAAAATTAAGTGCTATTTTAAATGAATATATACAATAAATAAAAAAAAAAAGATTTTAAAAAATTAAAAATGTATATTGTAATATTTTATGAAAATGTTAAAATAAATGTTGAAAAGATATTATTTTTCTAATTTTGTAATTTTATTAAAAATAATTTTATGAATTCTATTCTCTAAAAAGTGCATAAATAATGATGAACACACTAAAAATGGTGTTATGTCAATATAGTATAATTAACAATCTTTTTGGGTAAGCAATTTACATAAAAATAAAACAGGGACTAAATAGAAAGAAGGATTTATCAAATCATAAGTATAAACCATACAAAATTATGTAAATTTTTTACCTTTTAAAATGTATAGTCATTACTTTGCATTCAAAAAAAACGACCGTTTTAAATGTTTAATGTACCCGTTTATGCAAGAAAGAAAACATAAAAGAAAATCTCTGCTAAACACGCGTCACTACACTACCTATAAATATCATATTATTTTTGATATACATATATATCTATACCCCGTTATTGAAATCAAAATACGAATAATTCATAGTTGACACCTCAGGGGGTCTCTATTATTATTATTATTATTATTATAACTATTATATTCGAATGCATTGCTGTTTGCAACCCTCGTAAAAATCTGAACGGACATACCCTTAAACATAAACTATACATATTCTGTTGCAATGTTTTCTATATGCGATTTTCATGGGGTGAATTCAAAACAATAGACGATTTCACGTCACCTGCCAGCCATTATAGATTTCTATAAGCGAGCACCCCCAAAAAAAAAGAAAAAAAAACGGGGTATATAGTAAACTAGTATATTTATACGATTTCAATGCATTTATATAAATAAAAGGAAAATACATGAAAAGCCGGGTTATTAACAGCATTAGATTTAAATTTTAGATATATATTTTTTTTATTTAAGTAAGTTATGTATAGGTACTATAATCAATCTGAGATCAACATAAAGCTAACTAAATCTAACTAAAAGGTAATAAATATTAAATTACTATTTAATTTGTATGTTAAAGATTTTATTTAATGAAAGATATGGAAAATTAAGTGTCAGTTATTTCACTTTCAATATCCCATCTTCTTCACGATGCTTATATACATATCAGTGCAATTATTTATGAACATTACTCGAGTTATGATTCATTATTAATATGCTGTGTATTTCAAGGACGAGAATACGATGGTTTCTTGTACAAATATAATAACAAAATATCAACCAAAATGTTTTAGCTTCTGGTGTTATGTAAATTCGTAATTTGCTAGTAAGATATATGTCTATTAAGTACACAACAAGAAACGTTAGTGTTAATGTTATGTTTGTAAATATCTCAACAGCAAATAACATGGAGATTTATGCACAATACTACTGAAATATTTAAATCATCATCAAAATCTTTACGCTTTACGAGGGCGCATAGGGCACCATCTTTTTAGCCTGAATTATACGTCATTACCTGATCAAGTTACCGGTGACACCGCGTGCAGGTAAAGTTTGGTTGAGCAACCGTGATGACAGTCAGCCACGTTCTTCGTCAGAAAATATTTACCATTACAACGAATATATTTAAAGGATATACTTATAGTTGTTTATAAGGATAATTTTACGGTACATGTAGAATGGAAACAATAAATAAAAGTTTGTAATCACAAAATAATGAATTACAAATGAAAATAGAAAACAATGATTATTTACTACAATTATTCGAACGAATTATTTATTTCCCTTAATTTTTGAAAAGATATTTATTAGCCTAGTTCCTATAGTACATACAATGGACAATCATGAAAAACTGAAAAGATTAATTACTTTTTTATAAATATACGATCGAGTATATG
>JANSTX010005403.1:0-20727 GCA_027564355.1 Penthetria funebris | reverse complement strand
GAATATGTTAGCCGCATATTCTCCTAGAGACCCTCCAATCACGGCCTGGATGCCTTTTAACGTCAATGCCCAGGACGTACAACCTTCTCATAAATTCCATAGCTTTATTTTGTTTTTAGAATTCCATAGCTTTATTTTGTTTTTCAGTTCAGTTTGACACTCGCTTATTCAAACTTCGTCATCTGCATCCCATAGAGGAATATAAATTGGGTCTCGACTTTCTACTTGAAAACTAATACACATTGGACTTCGAGCGTGAAACTTTATCAATAAATTGCAAGGAAATAAAAGTATATCCTCCTATATTGGTATGACGCGCTTCGGCTAGTTCTCGCTTTCTCCTCTTTTTTCCCCCTATTTACTCCCGGAGTCCGTAAACGCTGATTTGAGTATTCTTTTGTCCCAGTTTTTGCCTCAATTATTCTCTAAAGCAGTAAATTCATGCTACTAAACCTATAAGAGCAATCAGGTCAGTATTTGTACAATAAGCATCTGGGATCGATGATACGATGATACGTAAATATACATAAAGATAACTTACAAATTTGACTGTGGTGTGTAAATTTACATAGTTTGTTGTTGAGTTTTTGATACTCCAAGTTCGAAAACACTACAACTTCTAGACTTACAACTTTTGATATTATAGGTTTCCATTGATTTTACGTTGTTGAGTATAATTAGAAAATATTTTAGAGCATTCAAGAGTTAATGGTTAACTGATCTCAATATGAACTGTATTATATGATATATTTCATCACATTATAGTGGGATATACAAAGTGCGCTTGATTAGTCTGTATGAACTGTAAATAAAGAAGCATTTACTTTAAATTATTAAATTATTGGCCTCAATTCTACATATTTAAGAGTTTCTATGTTTTAATTTAATTTCAGTTGTTGGTCTTGTTCTTGTAAGCTATTATTATAAGATTTACATTATTTTTAGTGAAATAAATGAACAAATTATTATAAAAAATTAAATTTTATTACTTTCTGAATCATTACAACTATTGCTTATTTTGTTTAAACAGTAATTATACGTTCTGTTATATTATTTATATAACAAAATAATAATTATATAATTTATAGATTTTAAATTATATTGAATCCTTGTACTCATCAGACTTTTACACTTTATACATGAAAATGAGAAATAAAATAGTATTATATTCAAGTACATATTTAAAGTAGGCTAAACATAATAAATATATTAATCTTCGTAATATTAAGTACAATTATTAGCTCTTTGTCCTTTTAGTCCTCTTAATTCCTGATTCATTGTACGTAACAATGGGTATTTACCGCAACCACATCGTCCCCGGAAATCATCTAAATCTATGGACCATACCATACCACCGCCAAGATTCAATTTCTTTAAGAATTTTGTTTTCCTTCGTATTTCATCGACATCATCATACGATATCCACTGTGACCCACTGTATGCATATGGACCAATTCGTCCTTGTGTATCACGTTTTACAGTCCAACCACCACTATTTATTTGTTCACAAATTTCATAGAATGATAGAAAACCATCGACTCTTGTAAATTCACCAGCCTCACCTGGACCATATGCACTAGATTTTAAATTTCGTTTCGTTGAACTCATCAAGGTGAATGATTGGCCATATAATGGCATTCCCATAATTAATTTCTTTGGTGGAGCGCCCTTTTCAATCCAATAATTAATGGTGAAATTGGCATTAAAATTATCATATCTATCACCAGGATAATGATAAAGTGGTGCAATATGACCAGTTTGTTTCTCCCAATATCCATGATAATCATATGCCATAATCGCAATCCAATCAAAATATTCTGATAAAGTTTGTACATCGTAACTCGCATCAATTACAGTTTTACTTGGTGAAACCGCTGCTGATAATAACCATCCCCTTGGCCTAAATTCTACGGCCAATTCTTTTACCAATTCAGTAAAACCTTCTTTTTCTTTTGGATTACCTTTTTTACAATTAACTTGCCAACATACAGGATATTCCCAATCCAAATCAAGACCATCAAATTTATGTTTTTCAATGAATTCAGCTACATTTTTAACAAAACGTGTTCTAGCCGCTGGATCTAAAACTAATTTACTATACTTTTCACCCAATGAATCTTTCCAGCCACCTATAGCTATAGTAACTTTAATTCCTTTATTGCGTAATTCAACAACACGTGCGAAAAATCGATTCTCGATATCGGTCCACAAATCTGAACTCTTTATTGTTAATGTATCACGATCTAATTTTGCAAAACTATAAACAATATGTGTACATAATGTTTCATCGATATCTTCTGGTATGTATTTTCCTTGCCCTGGTCTCGACCAAGCCCAATTTGTGAAATAGCAAATTAGTTTATATTCATTATTATGATTGTGTACCACATCGCTTAAAGCATTCGATGGTTTCGGTGTTGTTGGTTTTGGTTTAATTGGTTTCTTTTGTGGTGGTTTCTTTGTTGGAGGTCGTTTTGATGGTTTGCTTGTAACTATTTTTTTAGTTGTTGTTTTTTGAGTTGTTGTAGTTGTTTCTTTGTCTATTTCATCTTCATCATTTTGATTTTGAGGTTTACAATGTGAATTTGCTGGCCAGTCACAATGGGTTTCACTCCAATAAAGTCCCGGAGGACAATGTTGTTCCATTAATAATCCAAATTGACATTGATAATATTTGTTACAATCATTTTTACTTGCTACATATTGTCGATTCTTGCAACTTAAGTCTTCTATTTCTGGTTTTGTTGGTCGTTCAGATGTAAATACTGGTCGTTGTGGAATATCTATTGATGGTCTTGTTGGTTTCGGTGGTTTTGATGGTTTTCTTGACGGTTTTCTAGATGGTTTTTTAGATGTTGTTGATGTAGTCGCTACAGTTGTTGTTGATGTAATTGTTTCGGATTCTTCATCTTCATCGCCTTCAGGTGATACTGCAATATAATAAATTGATGAACAACAAACAAATAAGTGAAATTGATAATACATTTTTAACATACTATTGTGAACTAAATAATGTTTAGTTCATTTATATTAAATTAGTATAAAAAATTACCTTCAGAATTATTATTCAATTCACATTTTTTCGCCGATTCAGGATATCCACGTAAAACTCTGTTAATTGTTCTCAATAGTGGGTATTCTTCACATTCACACATATTCGTGAAATCATCTAAATCCAGCGCCCAAACCATAGCACCACCAAGACCCATTGCCTTAATATATTCACTTTTATGTCTTATCATATATGTATCATCAAATGATACCCACTGATCACGTAAATATGCGAATGGTCCCATTCGACCTTTACTATCACGAACAACTTTCCATCCTTTTTTCCTTATATTCGTACATATTTCATAATATGCTAAAAATCCTCTAGCCCGTGTACCATCGCCAGCTTCTCCTCCACCATATGTTGGTGAATTTAAATAATGTCTTTTATTATTAGCCAAAGAAAATGATTGACCATATAATGGCATTCCCATAATAATTTTTCGACGATCTGCGCCTGCATCTAACCAATAAGATATTGTGAAATTTGAATTAAACGTTTTTTCAAAATCATCAGGATGTTCGTACATTGGTGCCACATGACCAGTTTTTTTATCCCATTGACCATGATAATCATAAGCCATTACAGCAATCCAATCGAAATATTTGGATAGCGTTGGAACATCATAACCGAGATCAATAACTTTTTTATTTGGAGAGACAGCAGCTGAAAGAAGCCAACCCTTTGGACGAAATACATTTGATAATTCTTTCACTAAATTTGCAAATGCTTCTTTTTCATCTTTCATACCGGCATTACAATCAACTTGCCAGCATACTGGGTATTCCCAATCTAAATCTAAACCGTCAAAATTATATTTTTCTATAAATTCTACAACATGTTTTATGAAACGAGCACGTGCAGCTGCACTTCTCACTAATCGTGAATATTTATCACCAGCTGAATCATTCCATCCACCAATAGCAAGTGTTACTTTAATACCTTTAGTTTTGAATGCAACAACACGTTCATAGAACCGATTATCTATATCTGCCCATGAATCATGTGGTTTTATTGTTAATGTATCACGATTCAAAACTGCAAAACCATACACAATATGTGTACATAATTCAGGATCGATGTCTTCTGGGACATATTTCCCAACTGTTTGTCGATACCATGCCCAATTTGTGAAATAACATACAACTTTATATTCATCTTCGTCAACGTTATCAATTTCTTGTGTCTCATCAACATCATCCGGTTTATTATTTTCTGGTTTATCAACAATAGGTTTTTCATTATTCGGTTTATCTGCATTTTCATTTTCTGGTATTGTTTCTTCATATTCATAATCTGATTCATCGATTTCATCTTCTTGGGGTGGCACTAAAGTGGTGTAAGTCATTTTTTTTATTAAAAAAATATTCTGAAAACTAATAGAAAGTACACTATAAAACTTACTTATTGTTTCCTGTCCATTTGGAGGATCACGTAGATTTCTTTGAATTTCTGAAAGAAGCGGATACGGACCATTTCCACAACGATTATTAAAATCATCTAAATCTAATGCCCATACCATGCCACCACCCAAATCGAGAGAGCGAATAAATTGTGATTTTCTTCTTAACATAGCAACATCATCAAATGATACCCATTGATTATCTTTATAGGCATATGGTCCCATGCGATTCTTTTGTTCTTGAATAATATTCCATCCCTTGTTCTGAATTCTGTCGCAGATCTAAATTTATTAGAAATACGATACATATTAGATAAAATAAACAAGTAATTTAGTTTGTTGTACCTCATAATAGGATAGAAATCCTGATGCTCTTGTAAATTCTCCAGCTTGTCCACCTAATGGTGCACGAGCATTTAGTCCATGATTTTTAGTATCTGCAAGTGTAAACGATTGTCCATATAATGGCATACCCATTACAATTTTTCTGGATGGTGCTCCTTTTTCCAACCAATATCGTAATGAGAAATTCTATAAAAGATACATTTTGTAATACTATAATAACAACAATTTGATAAAAACAACTTGAATGGCAACTGATGAACATAACGCATTTCTAGAATTGGAAGAGGCGTTAATCCTTAAATAAATATAAAACAAAATTTATCAATAATATCGACGGATGGAATTTTGATTGATTTTGGTGAAAATGTCGAAATAATGTCACGAAAATATTTCAGTAAAAGAAATAGTAAACAAAAATATCAATTAAATTTAATGTCTAATTTTGGATCTGCTTCCTTCTATTAACCAAGAGAACTTCATCAGTAAAAATATTTGACTATCTTTAAATTAAAGCTTTTAAAATAAATAGTTATCAGGATTAGGTCTCAATAAAGGAGTCACTACTCATTACTCAAATGATTCAAAAATTAAATTGGTGCTGGTCTTTATTGTAGATGAACTTTTCCAATTAAATATATTTGCCTATGAATTCAGTAGTAATAAAATGAGTATCTCCAAACATATATACAGGTGCTGTGGGTTAGGATAAATAACAGAAGTGAATTGAATTCCTGGCCAAGTGTCTGTAATATAGGTAAAGTTTGATACTAACATCTAGTCAGAAATGGCTAAATTCCAGGGCCGGTTGGGCTTTCAATTTGGAACTAACATGCAACTCCACCAACCTAGGCAGCTGTGGATTTGCATCGCGCACTGCTGAAATACTTAATTTCACGGAAACGTCAACAAATAGTCTCGGATCGAAATTAGCTCCATGTGGTTCAAGAAATACAAACTCAATATTCTTGGGACTATATCTACCGGTAAGAACTTTTTGTTTTCCGTAAAACAGTATCACATGAATCACAGTAGTGAAGTTGCCTTATTGCTAAGTGTCTCTGCAAACCGTAGTCGACTGGTAGCCGATATAGGATCGAATAATCATAGCAATTCAAGAGTAGTGTTAAATTAGTAGATTAGATTAGATTAGATTATTTGAGGGCTTGTGGACCTTTATTACACCACCACCGCGACATAGAGGATTTATTGTGAATGCCCTAACTTTTACTACGTCTACGTCAGGTTCAAAACGCTGATGAACTCCAAAATTTTCCTTGGTATTAATTTTGAAACGCTTTTGGGTGTAAGATATAACCTCCCAAGTATTGCATTCTTCTTTGAGCGAGATTCATATAGAATATGCTCGGAAGTCATCTTCAATACTGAAAATCTGCAAGTATAGTCGTCAGATTTACTAATTTTGAATAAATGGTATTTCATCTGACAATGCTCCGTGTAAAGACCAGTGATAGTCCTTAAGTCATTTTTAGTGAACCCAAGCAACCTATGTGTTATTTACCTGGAGTAAATTGGTAATAATTTTTTCGCACATTTTGACCTGTAATGTTATACCAGTAGTTTTGCCGTTCACTAGCTTCCCAATCTTTTATAGCCGATTTGACAGTGCATTTGGCTATTCCGCAAAAAGGTGCAGGCCCAGTAAATGATGACGATGAGCCCAACCTGGTGAACTCGTCTGCCTTCTCGTTACCATCGATTCCCTCATGACCTGGCACCCAGTGTAAAATCACTGAGTTTATATTTGCCAGTTTAATGAGTTTTTGTATGCAGGCCCACACCATTTTTGACCCAACTTTATTTAAATCAATTGCTTGAAGTGCTGCTTGACTGTTAGAAAGTATTTCTATTCTCTTGCCAACATATTTGCTTATTAGGCTAATGTGAATGCAGGTTTCTATTGCATGTACCTCAGCCTTAACACTGTTGTAGCGCTACTAGAAAGAAATGGCTCTCATAGTTCGGTCCAAAAATCCCGGTGCCCGCTCCATCAGCCGTTTTAGAGCCATCGGTGTACCATACAATAGTACCTCTGGGAAAGTCTGAACGACTTATCTTCGATGTCTCCCTGTTATTTATTGATACCTCAAACAACCTTTTGAAATTGTACCTTGGTATCGTCTGGTCCGATATCATATTACCGACAAAGGTATTGGAGAAAGCCTTTAGTATAGACATATGACCCCTTATTTTAAGCCTTACTGCAACCATTTTTGCCTCTCTTTGTATATAAATGTGTCTTTGAATCCTGTTTAATTGAACTTTATAAGTTTGCAGTTGCGTTTTATGCCACCATACTATGGATGCATAGCTGACTATAGGTCTTACTATAGCTGTGTAAATCCAGATGCTCATTTTGGTGCTTAGAACCCAAGTTTTTCAAAGAGTCTTCCGACATGTCTATAGTGCATGTTTGAAAGTCTGGGTTATGATCAAATCAAACTCTGAACCACATGAATACAGATGGAGTATTATCGGCCGACTTGAAGATCTTGACTGCGCTGATGAATTGGATCGTTCGGTGATATTACATAAAATACTAATAATAAGTTAAAACTTATGACAGATAAGTATGCCTGTTTTCAAAAAGTAGTAGCTTATATGTGTACATATTAAGTAAAATATGCTTACCGAATTAAAATTACTGATATCATCATTAGGATGGAAATATAATGGAGCAACATGACCAGTTTTCTTATCCCATTGTCCATGATAATCATATGCCATTACAGCAATCCAATCAAAGTATTTTGATATTTGTGGCACATCATAACCGGCATCAATAATTTTTTGGCTAGGCGATACAGCTGTTGAAAGTAAAAGTTTTTTTGGTTTGAATGCCTTTGATAATGCTTTAACCAATTGTGTGAATCCCTCTTTTTCATCTGCAAACCCTTTTTTACAATCGGTTTGCCAACATACTGGATATTCCCAATCAAGATCTAAACCTTGGAAACCATATTTCTCCATAAATTGCATTGAATGACTTACGAATTTTTCTCTTGCAGTAGCACTTCGTACTAAACGACTATATTTATCCCCTTCTGAATCATTCCAGCCACCAATGGCCAAACTCACTTTCACACCTTTTTCTTTCATAGCAACAACACGTTCATAAAATTTATTATCAATATCTGCCCATGAATCATGTGGTTTTATTGTTAATTCTGAATAATCTAATACAGCGAATCCATATACAATATGTGTACATAAATCTGTATCGATATCTTCTGGTTTAAATTTACCAACTCCATTTCGATACCATGCCCAATTTGTGAAATAACAAACTATTTTGAAATACCCAGAATTGGGTTTAATTGCTGGCCGCATAGTTGTCGGCTTAGGTTTAGCTGTCGTTGTTAGTGGTTTTTTTGTTGTAACTATTTCATTGTCAATAATATCTTCGTCATGATTATCCTCATCATCATCATCACCATCATCATCGTCACCATTTTTATTGTCATCTACACAATTTGCATTGGAAGGCCAATCGCAAATATGATTTTGTTCATTCCAATGTAAACCTGGTGGACAACTTGCAGCCTCTAATCTACCATGTAAACATCTTAAATATTGATTACAATTACCTGGGTATGCAACTTGTTTATCACCTTCACACGGATTTTTTAATTCACCATTTGACTTTTTCAATAGTCGCAAAAATGTTTGCGGTGTTATGCAACGAACTTTCTTTTTAACATCACATTTATTAAATTCTTGACTCCATTGTAATCCAGGACCACAATCATGAGCGATGAACTTTTCATTTACACATACATAAAATCTGTCACAATCTTTATGTGCTGCTAATTGACCAGTTGTACACTTCTTTTTATTAACGAATGTTGGTGATTGCGGTTTAACAAATGGTTTTTTAGTTGGTCTAACTGTAGCTCTGGGAGGTTTTAATGTAGTCGTTGTTGTTGTCGGTTTTTTGGCTGCTGTTGTTTTTTTTCGTATAGGTTTAACTGTTGTTGGTCTAACGGTTGTTTTAGTAGTCGTAGTTATTATTGGCTCCTCGTCATCCTCTTCTTCATCCATTTGTACTTTATTTATACATATTACAGACGATGGCCAGTCACATAATGTATTTTGTTGATTCCAATGTAAACCACCAGCGCAATACAATTGTTGCCATTCAGAATAAACACATCGATAATATGAATTACAATTATCTGGGTGAGGCTTATATTGGGATTGTTGACATCTCTGTCCAGAAATTGTTACAGGCATAATATTAACTGGTGCCGGAATTATTGGTTTAACTGTTGTTTTGGCTGTCGTTCTGGTTGGTGTTGTTGTTGATGTAGTAGTAGTCGGTTTTCTGGATGTGGTCCTTTTTTTTGTAGTTGTTAATGGTTTTCCAGTTGTTGAACTTTGTGTCCACCAACTTGTAGTTTTTCTTGTTGTTGTAGTTGTTGTTGTTGCTTTTGTTGTTATATCTTCTTCAATTGATTCATCATCACCATCGTCATCATTACCCTCGTCGTCGTCTTCATTATCTGACGTTTCATCAATTTCTTCAACAGTAGCTATTGTTGTAGATGTACTAGTGCCAGGTGGCTGCCAATTAGGCCATGTTGTATGTTCATGAACATGTACTGTATCATCACCACCATCTTCACTAATTATGGTTGTAACTGGTGGCGATGGTGTTACAGGTCTTGAAGGTGGCGAACAGTTTCCAGATGTGGATTTTGATGTAGATATACGTCCAAAAATTCGATTAATAGTTTTAAGTAATGGAAATGACTCTTGACAACATTTATTAAGAAAGTCATCTAAATCAATTGTCCAAGCAGCCATACCTCCAAAACCATTTGAAATAATGTATTTTGCTTTAACTTCAATGGAATCTGGATCTTCATAACCTACCCATTGATTTCTAAGAGTAGCATATGCTCCAGATTTATTTGACTTATCCCTAGCAGTTTTCCATTTATTTTTTCTTATGTTATTACATATCTCATAATATGCAAGCATACCTGGTTGTCTTGTAAAGTCGCCAGGATTACCTGGTCCTTTAGCAGGCGTACCTTCACCGACTAAATTTGAATATGATTTTGTTAATGTAAATGATTGTCCATAAAATGGAACACCCATAATCAACTTTTCTTTGTCAGCTCCATTTTTAACTAATAATTGCAATGTATAATCTGTATTATATTGTGGATATTTATCATCTGGACGACCATGTAATGGACTTACATGCCCGGTATGATCTTCCCAAGCTCCATGATAATCATACGTCATTACAGTTAAAAATGTTACTGCATCTGATAACTTTTTCATTTCATAAGCTTCAGCAATAACTTCCTTATAACCAGAAATTGCAATACCTAATAGAAGTGGTGGTTCTTGCTTTCTAAATTCTTTACTAAGTTCTTCGATCAATTTTGTGAAATTTGGCTTATCAGTATGCGGTCCATCTAGACAATTACTTTGCCAACATTTTGGATAATACCAATCGAAATGCAGACCTTTGAATCCATAGCGTTTTAAAAACGTTATTGCATTTGTAATAAATGTTTTTCTTGCAGAAGCATTGCTGACAAGTCGAGAATATTTATCACCTGTTGAATCGGTCCAGCCGCCAATAGCTAGTAAAACAGGTACCTTAGCATTTAATTTAATTGTTCGGCTATAAAAATCATTTCTTGTGTCCACCCATGAATCGAATTCTTTCATCATCAATGTGTTCGGATCGAGTGAAGCAAATGAATAAATTATATGCGTACATAATTTTGCATCTAAATTTTCGGGAACAAATTTTCCATCATCTTTTCGATAATATGACCAATTTGTTAGATAACATAATATTTTTTTTTTGTCACCACTTTTATTTCGAATTTTTAGTGATCCTATATTATTTTCATTTTGAAGTGCTTCTTCTTCTAGATATTTCTTTAAAATTTCAGAACTTATTTGTTGCGTTGTTTTAATATCAACAATTTGTTGATATGGTGAACCAAACCTAAATGGTTGTGGATTCATTGTGTCATACGTTGTTGGCATATAATAGGCTGCAAATGGTCCTAACTTTTGTGGTGTTGACTGATAATATTCTGTATTAATTTGTGATTCTTCTGCTATTGGTTCTTCATCATCTGAATAATCAGAATATGCTGATAATTCTTCATCTATAGGACGATATTCTACTGCAGATCTTATAAATGATTTAGTTGATATTCTACAAAAACAATAAAAGTCAATGTAATACGTACAAGTATTGTATTATTGGTACACTTACGGATGTGTTGGTACACTTTCAACAGCACTTCGTAAGGGTAGAAAAATATCTCCAAATGTTGGGTTTACTGAATAACCTAATTTTGCAAGGAAAGATTCGCTTTTTTCTGGTAAACTTTCAACTGATGATCTAATAAATGATGGCACATCTGCCGGTGGATCGTGTTCTGCATTTGATGGAATCAGCAAAATTGTGATAGCCAATAAGAGCTGAAATAAATGTTAAAATATAGTAATAATATAAATGCCCAAATATGTATTTACAAGTGGTATTTGATTGTTATATAAATGAAACTGCAAGTATATTTTATTTTAATTTGTATGATTTATTTGGCACGATGCTGTTTAAGACTGCGAACCAAATAAAATACCGTATGAGAATAGATAAAACGCTGTCATTTCATATTAAACAGTACTCGTTTTGTGATCATTTTATGGCCATTAATGTATGAATGACCTGTTATTAGATCAAATTGTATGCAATTACAGCTCATTAATTTAGTATATACTTGCTTTATGCACTAACTTATTGTAATTAAATTAGAATGCGAAAAATTTCGACCCGGATGAAATCCCATTGTGAAAAATTTACAGAATATATTATAATATGCCCTCAATGGAATTTGAACCCCTATAACGGCTGTTTGATATGTTAACATGACGAATTATGTATATGTCAATTTTACATTTCTTACTTCTTTGTATAAATGGCAAATTTTTTTTCACAATTAGTTGTTCCAAAATCTGCTGAATATTTCGAAAATACATCCTGATATTTGATTCGGATATTCTATAAGTTTTTTATTCCATCAGACAATTTTAACAATGATTTTTTTTACTATTATTAGTTTCTGGAACTGTTATCTCTTCAAAACTTCCCAATACATCATCTGGTGCTAATGATATCGGTGTTTTAGTTAGGTATACTACACACTCACTTGAATCACTGTTTGATTGTTCACTAAATTACTTTGATTATGAGTTCATCTGGCAAATTAACTTCTGGTCTCAATTCAATAAGTAGTAATTTCATTGTTCTACTTGACCTTAATGTCAACATCTCGCCAACATTCTAGATAGGATGTGTCTTTCATCATTCTTGTTCATATTCTTCAGTTTTGTTCAGATTATGTACCACTGTGCTATTGTGATATTGTAATATATAAGTAGTATATAGACAGTATATAAGTAGACGAAGCCAAGCATAAACGCTTGAATATAATATTATTGTATTAGAAGTAATGAACAACCGAAGAATAAGTCCTATGTTTTATGATTAAAATCAGTTATCCGCAGAACCTAGAGACCCCTAACAGAAGTTTTCATCCCTCATATCATCTCTTTCTTCTGGTAATGTAGCTACGGATCATATGCTGATTCTCTGTAAGATCAGAATAATTGCAAAATTACTAAAATCTAAGGCTCCAGAATATATTCAAAAAGCAAATATTGAATCTATTATAGATCTATTAACGATGAAGATAACATATTAAGTGGTTGGATGAAGGCAAGTTAATATATATGCTAAATACAACATTAAACCATGATTTACAGAAATAGTTAATATTTTGGCAACGAAAAAATGGCAGGCGTACCTAAAATACAGAAACCTAAAAAACTCAGTAAAATACAGAGTATATAAACTCATTAGAAACAGAATGAATGCCAAAATAACACAAATTAGAAAGGAATACTGAAATCGTCTTAGTAAAGGCATGGAACGTGATTTGTCTGATGGACAAAAGAAAATTTGGAAATTCTCAGAAATAGTAAGAAACCTGTAAATGAATATACTCAAAATTCATCAGTATCTGCTGAAACATGGGTTACACATTTCCAAAATTTATTTACCAACACAGAAGAGTTTCATCTGAAACATACGAGGCACAGAATTCAATATAATAATTTTTATGTCCATCAACATCTGATTGAACAAGCAATTAAAACATTGAAAAATAGAAAATCTCCTGGTAATGATGATATCTCAAATGTCTGAAATATGATAATTACCTGAGATTGTTAAATTGTCCAATAAATTATTTGAACGTAAGGAGATACCCACAGATTGGAGATCAAGTGCACCAATACCTATATTTAAGAAGGGCAGTTTGGTCCGAGAAAATATTGTGGTGTCACTTTATTAAGTGTTATTCAGAAACTCCTCACTAAATTTATTGGCGATGAAATCACGTCAAAAACTGAGATTTGCGATGAACAGACAAATTGTGGAGGAATTCATTGAATACAACAAACCAATTTTCATGTGCTTCGTCGATATTGCACAAACTTTCGACTGCATCCAACTTGACGATGTTATAACATTTTAGAAGACGCTTACATCCAGCAAAACATTATTGGTCTTATACAGCAGATAAATGTTAACAACACATCGCGAATTAAAAATGGAAAGCTCGCAAATGGAATACCAATATCAACTGGAATCCGTCAGGGTGATAGTTTGTTCAATATGCTTATGAACAAAATCATACTGAAAATTAAATCTATTGGAATTGGTTATATAATGGGAAAGCAAGTGATCAGTATCATTTGTTATATGGACGATGCTGTTCTCATTGCAGAAAATGAGGAATAATGCAAAGTCTATTGTTTGCATTTAAAAAAGATGCTGAAAACTTAAACATTTTGATGTCTACCATGAAAACAAAATCAATTGTTATAGGTAACATCCCAATAAGATGTAAAATAGTGGTAGATAACATACTAATTGAGCAAGTTACGAGCTTCCGTTACTTGGTTGCAGAAACAAGCAGTTATCGAGGTGTTACTGCAGAAGTTCGCTATGAAACCAAAAAGGCTGCATCAATATCTGGTTGACATCGTGACGTCATTTGGAGAAACAGGTTCATGTTACTAGAAAGCAAAATACGAACTTATAAAACTTGCGTAAGACTTATTTTAACATATTAATATGCTGTGGAAAACCACTGTTATACGTCCAAAACTAAACAACTCATGAAGACAACAGAAATCACGATCGTACGTACTATAATCGGTTATTCATTCAGAGGTGGAATCAAAAGTGATGATATCCTAAATGCATGTCAAATCCAAGACATAGTAAGATGGACAAGAACCAGAAGGACTTATTGGATATACATACCATGTTGAAAGAATACCAGATAATAGAATCGTAAATTTTGCAATGAAACAACACCCAGGTGGAACACACCCAATAGGAAGGCTTGCGAAGAAATGGCGAGAAAGTTGGATATCTGCATCTCAAAACTAAATTGTTAGAAAATCACAGGTCTATGATTTAACGAAAGAAGAAGGAGAAGAAGAAGAGAGTTTGGAATTATTATTGTAAGAAAAAATAGATTTTCCTTTTCTTCATTATCATATTTTTTATTTTATTGTTTTAATTATATCGAAATGACACAAAATAAATTTAATTAATTTTATTGTATTATAAGAAAATTCCAACTTATCAATTTATTACATACAAACAACCTGTGTGACGTCTGGTCATAATAATTTCCGGTGTTTAATCATTTAAATTCAATTAAACTAAAACAAAATCAACTGTTGTTTGACTTCAAAGATTTACATAAGTAAATAATTCAACATAAAAAGTGGCTTATCATTTCAAGTATATTAATAATAGATCAAACTAAATCAACAGTCGCACGAGCTTAAAAAATATAGGTGCTATTTCTATTTTGCATAATTTATTCAAAATTAAGTCGCAGAAAAAAACAGCTATATGATTCACGATAAGATATTATTTATTTCGGCAGCTTCAAAGATACTAATGGACAACTGAGAATAGAAGTATTACTACTGTAGATATCAATAACTGTTAAATTTTATAAACATTAAGGAGTTTAGTTATGTACATGTGTATAAATAAATAGTTAAATATAAATAGATATATAGAAATGTTTCAAAAAATGATGTGGTCTGGATTGGGGTCAACCTCAAAAGCGAATTGACATCCAGTCCAAGTGCTTACACAACCTATCCGTGGTGACTGTCGGAAACATAATTTAAAAATGACATCAAACAAAACACGTCTAAAATTGTAAGGGCGTAGAGGTGCGGTTGAGCCTCCAATTAGTAATAAACAAACAATTCCAATAGACTTGCAACTGTGTAATTGTCTCTTTCCGGCTAAATTGCGTATATTAGAATAGATTAGATTATTTTAGAAGAGGAGTTAATCGAGCACAGCGATAATAAACCCAATGTTAACCTCCTTTCAACTTACTAAAATGTCGAGGTTACCAACCTAGAGCACATCTCCCAGAACAATTGGCCACAGGGATGATAATTCCCCAATACCCAACATATAGACCCCAAAGTATCTCTGTCTCTTGTGGATCAGAGCTCCACATTCAGAGAGAATGTGAATGAATAGGAGTCTCTTCCTTGTCAATGCAGAACTTGCACTTACTCTAACAAAATCAAACTTGCACTTACTCTAACAAAATCAGCAATCAACTAAATACAGAGTCTAAACGTAAAACATTCAGAGAGACGATCAAAATAAAATGAAAATCATAAAGCGAAAATAAAAAAAATGATAAAAAAAAAACGCAACACGATATCAATGACACAACAATTAAAACAATACAACAACAATTGAAACAACACAATAACAATCAAAATACAACACCGAGGTCTTCAGCAATCAATCAAGGAACCCAATATAACAGCAGAAATGAGTACGCTTTGTGGCACTATACAAATTCCACGTTGCAAATATAACTCGTTTTTTGAGGCTATCCACGAATCGATCCATTTTTGTCACATTAATAAGAACGAAAGTGCTGTTCAGCGAGTCCATGAGTTATCGACGTAAACTTGGCTTAATTGGAAGAAGCGACGTCAAGTGAATACGGCAGACGGGTAAGACATTTGATTTTATTGTTTCCAAATATAATATGTTTGATTTGCAACATGTGGTCGAGTCATGAAAAATTCATTCATTCCTTTTTTCATCGCAATTTATTTGGTATTAAATAATTCCCATTACTTTGAGGCTTAGTGCAATGCTTGTTGTGTCACTGCCAATTCAAAAATATGATTAACGACATAAATGCGGTAAATCAACAGAATCTGTGGAAATAATATAGTTGACTATACAAAAGGTGGTTGGTATATTTTTTTCATTGCGTAATAGGTTCGGTTCAGTTTTCGAATCAGGTAACCAGGTAAACATTGAACCATATGGAGTCTAGCCAATTGCCTTGAAGATTTCGATATCTTTAACAGCATTAGTATTCTCTCGCGAAAACTAAGACAGACATGAGGTTGAAATTGAAACAATCCATTTTATTCATTATTAAATTCGACACATCATCACTAATCCATTCATTACAAACAAAACTAATGACATCAATAATCGTAGCATAAAAAAATCTGATAGAGCATGATTGATTCTCAATGTAGAATTTTGTGTCGTGATATTTTTGTGATATTTTTTGGTAATATTATGTAACATTCGAGTGTAGAATAGGGATGTATACTGTCACTACTATTGTTCCTGCTGGTCACTGGGTTATGATGAAATTAAAGTATGAATCGCACGGTATCAGACACGTGAGTGAAATTGGAACGATTTGTGAAATACAGCTCACTAGTCGGTCTAAAGATCAATGTTCCTGCTGGTCACTGGGTTATGATAATATTAAAAATTAAAGTATGAACCGCATGGTATCAGACACGAGAGTGAAATTGAAATGACTTGTGAAATACAGCTCACTAGTCGGTCTAAAGATCAATGTTTCACAGACGAAAGTAATGGTACGTCGAGGAGATGCTCACTTGCAGTCAACAAATTTGAAAAAACCTATAGTTCATATTTTTCAAACAAACTGTTTATCAGTTTTATTGTATGGTTACGAATTTTGGAAGCTGACAAATAACGTCGTTTAACTATTCTTGTTTCAATTTTATTCTCGATGTTAAATGGCGTTGCATAACAATATGTGTAACATCAACTATGGTGTGTGTAACAATATATATGTATTAAAAACGAATGCAATTTTTTGGGTGAAATTTGATGTTGATGTGTATTTGAAATGACAAATTGACATCGTTATAAAGTTCGACAGACTGTTGAGGCACAAAGGTTAATATGATGATGATAAGTATGATTTAAAATATATAATTATAATTATGTTATAATTACCCAGATTGGTATGAATGTGAGAAAGGTGAATAGCGTATTGTATAAATGTACTCAATTGTGAAGAAAAAAAATGTAAACTAATTTAGATAGGAATGTATCCAAAATGCTAATTTATAATTAATTACTATATTTTAAATGTATCAAAAGTAAAAAAGAATTTTAAAAGTTATATACTTACCAGACAAGCTGCTCTTCGGCAATTCCACATGCTTGTTTTTAATTATTATTATTGTTATCAAATAACCTGTAAAACAAGAAGATGTATATAAATAACATATTATAGAAGTCATTAACTTATTAATAAATGATTATAAATATATATATTATATATAATATACTTATAGATAATGTGGGAGAAAATTCATAATTTTAATAGGTACATCACACGAGTGTTACTTTGCCGTTTTTAATATCCATGTAAAAACAAATGTAAACTCAAACAAACTTTAATATTATATATTTGAATATTTCATTGAGTCCTAGCCACGTAGTTTGTTGGTGTGATACTTTTCAGTCTGTTGACAAATAAGACATTAACACCATGTTTTTAGCCTTGATCACAAGCCATTACGGACAAATATCGTCATCGACTTACCAGTAATACTACGTGTAGGTTTAGATGCGTTGAATAACCGTGGTGATAGTAGTCCATTCCATTTGTCACCAGTGAGGAAAATAGCAGCGTTCAACCACAGTTTCCAATGTGACTATTAATTTGATCGCAATGGATCAGTGATGCTCACATCGGGAACGAATGTGGTACCTCTACGTAAGATGTAAATGCATTAACTCCTACCGTGCATTGAAAGTTACGTGAATGCGACCAAATAACACTTATCATTCCAAACACTTGTAGCGATCTTGTATGTGTGATCCATCATCACCACCATCAATTTTCAAATAACCACAAATATTGGCTCTCTACCTCGTTTATTTGTGTATCATCGTCTTTAACATAATGATGTTATCGACGAACCAATATTCATTAGTTTCTTTTTAAAACATTAATTTTTATGAAATCCTGGTGAACTATAACTAACTATGACTCTCACGTGTCTAGTTGTGTAAATAGACATAGGTCGTCGGAAAAGTTTAAATATTCCAATAGATTGGTTTGAGTTTGAACAAAACTGAAATGTACATCAAAGAGAAACTGGTGATTACGAAACACTTTAATGATTTAAAGTGATTACAGGGACTTACCTATTGGTTTTACTTTAAACAAATTCAGATACAGAACTATTCGTAAGCGAAAATATTATTTAAAATTAATATACACAAGACCCGAAATTAAGATTAAGAATTATTTATTCTTAGCAACAAATTAGCATAAATCAATAAAATTTTTAGCTTGCGGAATTAGTATTCATAGTTTTGACTGCAATTTACGAACAGTTATAGTAAATATAGTGGGATTTGCATAAATATCCAGTTGTTAACTGTATACAATATGCTTTACTAAAGTGCATTAACATATTTTATGTGTTATAGTAATTAATAGACAGTAAATCTGTAATAAAAAAGCAGAACTAGAATAGGAATTCGTAAATTTGTTAAGATCCACTTTTCTTATGATGAAATGCTCAACATAAGATAAGTGGGTGTAGAGATTTTCTTAACGCCTATATATTCCGTTAATATTTGTTCACATAAACAAATTTTGTAATTATATTACTAGAAGAATACGGTGATCAATTTCTTTGTGTACCAATTTCCAAACGATGAATTTGGAAATACGTCGATTTCATGTTCTATCAGGTTAATTGCAAAGAAATAGACAAATAGAAGAACTTTAAATATTTGGAATCTTATTTGGCAATATACAGGTGTCAGGTTACGTATAAAATAGTTCCGGCAAATGTTTGGAATTCTGTCCAGCAACATTGTCCGTTCGATGATATACCATGCTCTTACTTGGAGTAAGAGTCGAGATTATAAATGATAACGTGAAGAATTTTCAATAGATAATTCACTGCAATACATTGGTAAAAATAAGTCAGGATCACTCATTGCAAGTAAAATATTAAAGATGATCGAACCTATTATTAATTATCTGTATTCAATTAGTAACACATGCTCAAATGTAGTTGAAGACGGTTGAGTTATATTAAATATCACTCACAATAATGGTCATAATGGGGTACTAATATTTAAAAATTGTTGTAACATATAAATAATAGTTAAAGAAGTAATTTTTTCCACCGGACTATATCTGCAAAATATTTAATAATAGTAGAAAAATGTATTTAAAAATGACACTAAGATTTAAATACCGTCAAAAATATTCACGAAGTAAAAGGGATATTTTTGTTTGAATATGAAAGTACTTAAGTTCTTGAAACACTAAAATGTAAATACATTTAAGTTTTTTAGGTTATTTTCTTTTCAATAGTTTTGATTCACAAAACAATTTGTGAAATAGGACATGTTCGATGGAACGTTGTGAAGTATGAAAATTCAATACGGGGATCTTTTATTTATTGTTACAAAATTTCATCTTATTTCATTTTATTGTTTTGATGACAAAAATGAAAACATAATAAATTATGTTTATTTGAAATTTTAATATATTTTTTTTTGTTTCACATGAACAGCACTTCAAATAACATACATATTACTTATATATAAATTTATGAAAGGTATTTATTTTCGCAACCATGGGATTATTTTCACACCGCAATAACCAATCAAATTAAATTAAAATACGAAATTAGTTAGGAATATTTTTAATATTTAAATTAATTAAATAAATAAGCAGAATATGGCATCGCTTGGTCTCGTTTTTGTTGTGCATTCGGTGAAATTCAAGTTACTTTGTGTATTCTTTTGTACCCAAATATAGGACCATCAATCACAAGGTTATGATTACTGCACATTTCCGTCAAAAGGTTCTCCATTATTGTTCATATCAACTACTCCGAATGTACACATAACAGACTCGCCCATGTTATTCGAGCCAACATTTGCATTAACGTCACCCATGCATATGACAATATCCGATCTCTTAATTTCAACAAGTCACTAGTGCTATAGATATCATCAGACGATACCTGCTCTGTATGTGTGTAAATCTGAACTATTGTTACACATTTAACACTACTTTTGAATCTGGCTGTGACAACACTAGGCTTTGCAAAGACACTTAACAATAAAGCGATCCACTACTGTGATCCATGTGGATCGGGAAACAAAACGGTTTCACAAAAGGATAATAGTCTTTTCTCCATTTTCCATCAATCGAATCTCACTTAACCTGAGAATGTCAAGTTTCTAACTCTTCATTGCTTAAGTCACCTGCACCTAATTCGTCAGTTCAAGCATTTTTCTAAGATTTCAGGTTCCAAATCATGTGCGTTTATGTAAGCTAGAAATCGTCATCGTATTCCCATCCGCAATTTTAGTATATATATATTTTTTAGTATATATATATATTTGTTTTTTTTTTTTTTTTTTTTTAATTTAAAATGGAAATATTTCGTAAACGGTTAGAGATAGGGACATTTTGTA
>JANSTX010005392.1:0-20728 GCA_027564355.1 Penthetria funebris | reverse complement strand
TATATATATCACTTAAAACGTGAGTGGACTTAAATAATGTAGAAAGAGGTAGTATGAGATTTACTTGTAATTTTATTTTCCTTGTTTCATATATATATATATATATAACATAGTATTATCCACGAGTAGGTAAATTTCAATATTTGAGTTATTTCAGCTAAAAAAAATCGACTACAACTAAATTATGAAAAAACGTTTATTTTAGGTTCTGATACGGCATATCCACATTTGTGGATATATTAGTTCTCCAATGAATAAATACCAAAATCACGATAAACAACATCATGAATATATTTAAATTATTCAAAAATAACTGTAATCCTGTTCTCAACGTCACAATTTTAATGTCCATCGATTTATGTTAAATTTAGTGTTAAGTGTCGAATAAAGATAGAATAATACACATAAGGCAAGTACTGATTAGTGAACAATATGCTCTGCGTACTCTGCACAACTCATTTTGTTAAACGTTCGGAGTCAAATATACCTACATTGTTTAGTGATATATTTATACACCAATTGTATAAATAAAGAGACTAAATCTATATTTGTTTTTTCATGACCGCGTGCTGATAAATAAAAGTTTGAGCAACCTCTATGGTTGTTAGTCGTATACCCATTTCCTTTACCAGCTCAATTCTACCAGGGCTTAAAAATTACGTACAATATTACACTTGAAAATATTATGAATGAATATCTCTGTAAATATTTAGTGTATTAATATTATTTTTGTACAAAAAAAAAAGTTAATTCTTATGCTTATGTAAATTAATTTATTGAAACGTTTTGAACAAGAAATTGGTTATTTGCCGACAAATGTACAGATTCTGGTAGATTAGAATGTTGGCAATGAAACAAAAAAAAAAAAAAAAAAAAAAAGCTATACATTAATTTATAATAGGGTTCTATATTTTTAACATATTAGATAGTTTGATCTTCCAATGTGAAAGTAAATTTGTATTCACTGTAATACATTGCAATTTAGATTCATTAAGCGATATTGTTCTTTGATCAAGCACAAAGTGATATACAATATCACCGAACTGTTTACTCTTATATTTAGAACATACATTTAAGAATTTACTCTACATTATATATTTCTAATTAAATTATTATACTTTATCTATAGATAGATTCATCATCTTAACCAGTATGAATCGAGTGCGCCTACCATATATCATATATTTTTGATGTGAAATTCATCGCTGGCTGTTATTTCTTTACGGGAAAGAAAAAATAATGCTTCCAAATTCTAAATTTTAAGTTTATTTATTATTTATTATTGTGCAATAAATTTTTGAATTGGCGTTCATGTACCATGACAATTAACCTGCTGCCACATGTATCATTATAGTGTTCAACATAAGATGATAATTATGCCCACGGCGCTCTTTAATGATTGTACTCCGTTCTTATCGACCGAAGTATTCACTGTATGAACGATCCAATACCATGTTCTTCATCTAATAATCGTATCCATCGCATGCATAGAACGTCAATACTATGTTCATTTGTCGTTTTGAATTTATGCATTTATTAACATCAAATGCGTACTGAAATAACTATAATTGAAAGTTACCAATTGGAAATTTTAGAATCAGTTATAATTTTTCATTTATACATTTAAATATTTCTATGGTGCATTGTTGAGATGTTTTTTTTCAATTAGTCAGCAAACACCCCATTAACAACATTAGCAAATTTGATTTCACTGTCAGACGTAAAAATGATTCCTTAAATTCTAGCAATTATTGTGGATACACTTTTGTCCAATGCGGATTAAAAAGGTATTACGTTAAGAAAAAAATATGTGCTACTATACGCAACGAATAACCAATAAATGTTCTTTGGCAATTAGTTGTTATAAAGTTAATATTGAAAACAAATCTAGAGCTAACTTAAAGAATATTTATATGAACTTTATTTTCTCTTATAATTGAAGTCAATGCCATGAATGAATTAAAATTTTGTATATTTCAATATATTTCATCATATAAATCTCTATATGTAAAGTCTTTGCATACAACATGCTATTTTAATACACATTAATATATAAGGACCGCAGACAAGTCTAAAAAATTGTATAGGAAATACTCCAGAAACCGATGACCTCTTTCTCAAAAAAAAAAATCGAAAAAAAGTACAGAAAAACAAAGCTAAAAGAAACCTAAAAATTCAAAGAAAGATGATTAAGAAATTCACTAAATACGAAATTCAGTAAAAATTCCTGAAAATACGTCTATTCGGCTAAAAGCAATGAATAAAGGAAAATAGCGACTAAACTGACTGATTGATTGATTGCATAAATTAACTGCCTTCAGCATAAAATGTACACGTGATGTATATGCAACATATAACATAATGTAAATTCGCACGAACTATTGTTATACATTGATTTATGGTTTTCAATCGAAATACATTTAGCATATTTTGAGTACCAGACCTTATAGAATTTACCATCGGATACACATAAATTTAGATAAAACGAAGGTTTTGAATTTCTATTTTATATTCGTTTTGTTCACTTTTCTGAAGAGAAAGGTTTGCCGTTTATATTTTGTTTTTTTTTTTTATTTTTGCATAAATCATTAAAAAATAAGATTAAAAGAAGCGATCTTCAACTTGGTATTTGTAAATAATATTTAATGGGTATTTTAATTTATTTACATTAAATTATATTTGTAAGTAGTAAATGCTTTCTTAGAATAGTTAACCGATCACGCCAACATTGTATTTAAGGTATTATATTGTGAACTTTCCGTTGGTATAATTAACTAATTAACTACTGTACTCTGGCTCAATCGTTCCTCTATGCATATCAATCACAAATATTTAAATAAGTGTGCTTAGACAAGACAGAGTGAATAAACTAGGCATATGAGAAGATATTAGCTTTAATCTGTGATTTTTTAACATTGTTGACAATGTTAAAAAATCACAGATTTCATTTTTTTTTTTTTTTATAATTCTCACTATCGCCAATCACACATCTAGACTAATATTCTTTATGCAATGATTGATTATCCATTCTTATGTTTAACGATCACTTTATCCGTCTTTTGAATTAAATTCATGTTTATTAAATGGACTACAAAGTTTATTGCTGCGTTAATTGGAAAGTAAATCCACAAAACTGAATCATTGCTAGTAAATTGATTATTCGATAATTTATAGTACTTAACGTTATGTAAATAACGAACTATTTCGTTCTTGATATAATATAAATAAAATTTTATTTTACGATCGTTACAAGAAATATAATTTAAATTATTTACTTATTGTATGTACTATTCACAAATATCAACATATAACATTTGGTGTTATCAATTTTGTCTGATAAACTCTTTATAGTAATTGAACCATGAAATCGAATTCCATTTTGGTTATTTTATTACTAATATTTTTTATTTTAATCTTTGAACTATTCCAAATAAAAGTACATATTCAGATTTGTTTTGTTGTCAAGTACATAAATGTGGGTTCCGATAAAATATTAATAATAATTATTAACTGGTGACGAAGATAGTGACCGATTTTCACATCGAGATTACTCAACCCAAGTGTTCGTCCATACAATGTTTGCCGACTGGTTGATAAAACATCTTAACAACTAGTAATGTATCTGATTTATGCACAACTCTATTGAAATATTCAAATGTATAACTGAATAATTGTAATTGCTTATATATTTTCAATTTAATATCCTTCCCAAAGAGCTATATAATTTATAAATTTTTTTTAAAGAGAAACTAATAAAATTTTTAAAGAATATGACATTTTTATAGTATTAGAGTACAGAAATATTGGATTAATCAATAATTCAAGTCTCAAAAGTAAAACATTGATACTAGCGATATAGCAATAACACGTCTACAATTTATATACATATTTGTTTAGATTGTTTGTCTCAATCTTTAGTTGATCAAACGAAGATCATTAATTATTGGGCGTCTAAATACATGTTTCTGCATTTGTTGCACATGGTCATGTCTTTTAATATTATCAACATTGCTTTCATAATAATATTTTATAGAATTTATGTCGTTTCGATTACAATTAACAGCATCGATACATCTAAAATTCTAACCAATTTCACTGATATAAGGTTAGAGCTAAATCAAAATACTAATTAGTTAAATGACCCAATCTTTAATCAAGCTTAGGATCGACTCTGAAAATTATGTAATATTATGTTGTCGACATTCTGTTACTAGGTCTAAGAAGAGAATATTGATAAATCTAATGTTTAATAATTTATGTATAATAAGCAGAATACTCGTCGTAATATACAAAGTAATTTCAAATCTATTTGTTAATTGCGCAATTATTGTAATGATATGAAAATTAAAATTCCTTAATTTAATAAATTCCATTATTATAATATTTTATTTTATGTAAATCATTGTTTTTAAACTAAATGCACAACAATTTTGTAAATATTTTCATTAATTATTACGTTTGATATAAATACTATATTTTTAAGTTAAAAATGACAAAATTCTTTTGCGAAAACTAAAAACAATTAAACAAATTTAAATAATTATGTGCAAATCTGATGAGTGATACTCAGTGTCGAAGCACGAGCACAATAATACCAATTATATTATGAAAATTATTTACATTTAATTTACAATTATTTTACTCGAAATGAAAGTTAAACTTAAAATTATGGAGACCTCATCCTCATAGTTTAAATTTGAAACAATGAAGAAACAAGGATAATTTTAAAATTTCCTAAATGTTTGTATATTATCCCTCTCGTTTTTTAAGATTATCTTGTGTATAAAGAAAATGCTATTGTGTTTCCAGACAAATTTTCTATCATGAAAAAAACTAGTTTTAAGTCCATTTTTTCTAAGAATTGCCCTTTAAAAACGTTCACTGAGTAGGGTTTTTATACAATAAATGTTATTGAATTTGCCTTTTTGGCAAGTTCATCGACTCTTTCATTCTATTAATAATTCTACGAATTAACTGTTCAACATTAATATGAAAAGTATAGTTAGGTGTTCAGTATATATATTCTACGTTAGTTTCGTTGATTTAATCCTTATAAGCAGTTGCTTATTTCATATGAACATTCGATTACCTTTTGTAGCCACAAATCGAAGAACCATTTTATGACTAAGAATATCATAACACCTCTAAAGAGTGTATTCATTTATTTTTATCTTTGGATGGATCTAAAAATGATGAAACGATACAATGATCTATAGCCAGGTACATCTTCTATATCGTTTTTTACACTAGTAGCAATATTGCCAATTGCTATTGCTAATTTCGTTGCTTTTATTTTTCGCCTATCATCAATTGTTAACATAATCACATTAATTCTATTCGATTAATTTTTACTTTTATATTTCTTTGCTTTAGATATTTGGCGTTTACGATTGCTGTATGTAGAGTACTGATAATCGATACTGTCATCATATCAATAGAATTGCTGCAATATTTGTAATATGATTTTACAATTTTGTTAATGTATTGTATCCAAATTTTACAACTTATATGAATGTTTATAAGTACTGTTGGTTTAGAATTGCTGCAATAATTTAATTTGAACAACAATGAATAAATTCAAATGTAATTTTATAGTGAAATCACTTCATCATCCAATATTTCGTAACAAATATGGCACATTTAGTCCAGGTAAGAATAATAAAAATTTTAAATAATGTGTTGTGAATAATTGCATGAAGTGTTTTACATATAGAGAGATTTTTCTTATTCAGTGATTCATTATGCGAAGGGATTTACATGACAAGAAACTACTATAATTGAGATTAATAATATACATAAACTGATCGTTGTTCATTAACAACTGCATTCCTTCGAGCAAGTATAATAAAAATATTTATATTTAAACTCTGCTGGAGGAGGAGACCTTAGATCAACAACAAATACAATATCTGATAATAGTTTTTTTAGTTTTCAAATTTTTGTCGTCAATCGAATTTGAACCCCGTTCTAGGCCGTGTCACTCCCCACTACAACACCACGACAGTCCATAGCTTTGTTCAATATAATACCACGACGATTATACTGAGACTTAGGACAGTCATTTTTTTTTTTTTTTTTGTTAACATCCTGAGGATTTTATATTTTATTTTATGACAAATAACGTCTTATCACCTCTAAAGAGCGTATTTATTTGTATCTTTGGATGAATCTAGAACTAATGAAACGATAAAATGATGTGTAGCTTTTTGCATTCGCCTAATCTAGCTCAATCGAACAATATCGAGTTTGTAATTTTCTAATAATAATAGAGCCATATAACTGTCCTAGTTCATTTGTTTATGCTTTGCTTCATCATACAAGTTTATGCTGTAGTATTTTATTACCTTAAAATATAATGCTAAAAATTCGTTGTTTCCTAAACATTCTTATTACATGCCTAACCACACTGTATGTACATGTTTGTGTATTCTACAATATTCAACTGATTTGAAAAAGAGGTAAAATTCGTCTCGAATTGGTGGAATTTGTGGTGGAAATATTACATTTTGTTTTAGTCTTCGCTTCTAAGTAAAAATTTAATAGTATAATTGTGAGAGAAGGAGATACGCATTCCAATAATTTTTGTTCATAAATTTGTTTAGTTTAAACTTTTGTTTATACATATTTCTTATCAGTTGTTTAAATTTATTACTAATTTTTATCATATGTGAGTTCAATATGCAGTTTAATTTCATTGCTACGAGTAAATGGCATAGCTACAATATATAATATATAAATTATTGACTGCAAAATCAAATAAAAAAATTAATGTATTGGTTAATAATTGGCGTTTCTGGTATGAGTTGTTCGGGCAAATCTACTTTAGCCGAAAATATTCATGAACACTTTCTCAATATTATGAATTCACCAGATACATTTAATGAACATATTTTAATTAAAAAAGTACATATAATACATCAAGATGATTATTTGTATCCAAAGATGAGTTCACAGAGTACATGGATTCAAGAATTAAATTATGTTAATCGTGAAATAATTAGTGCAATAAATATGGATCAATTATGCACGGATTTGAATAGTATTTTAGGAGACAATTATCTAACAATATTCAATATTGAAAATCATAAATTAGCAATTAATCAAAGTGAAATTGAAGATGAAAAACAAATATTTCACATAAATGTACTGTTGATTGAAGGACACTTAATATTTAATCATCCTGTGATATGGAAAATGTGTAACATAAAATTTCACATTACCATAAATTTAGATGAGTTAATTGAACGTCGAAAATGCAGAATTTATAATTCAAAAACACCACCACAATATCTTACAGACTATGTGTGGCCAATATATAAGAAGCATTTAGCGGAATTGGACAAGAATCATTTGATTTTTCTTAATGGTTTCGATTCAAAGGAGAAATTAATTGAAACTGCACTGAAATATGTTAAAGACAAAATAGCTACAATAGATTTTAATGAAGATAAATAAAAACTGGATTTAGTGCATTGTAGTGTCGTGTGATTTTAATAATCTCAATTTAATTATTCATGAATATAGAATTAAAGTGTTGGAAATTCTGCAATAAAACTTATAATCTCGTATTGTAACCAGTATTTTAATTATATTTATAGCGAAATTTGATTGTATATTATTTTCTCCATCTATAGAAAAATGTAAAGATAATAATATATTTATTACCATTAAAATAATCAGCATTATGAGCTGTAATAAAAGACACATCCTGTTATACATGTATCTAGTTTATTGTTCCATCTGTACTAATTGAAAAATGTGTTCATAATAAATAAATTTTATTGTAGCAAGAAATTAAAAGTTACATCTCCTCTATCAATTTTTATTCCGAATTTTCTTTCTGGTTTTTATCCATCATTTATTGTTCTTTGCCACGTTGTTCTTTGACGATTTGATTGTTTAGTCAAGTGAGTGTTTTGCTATTGTTGTAGTCGCTGCCTCAGTGTCTGGCCGATTTAATTACATTTTTTTCGTTTGACACTTTTATCGTCTTCACATCTGTCACTTTCCTAAAACTCATCACTTAATATAGTTTTTGGCCAGAAAAGTTTAAGTACATGCCTGAGTCACTTAACGTCAATTAGTAATCTGGGACACTTTCAAATTGTTGGGTTGAGAGAGATTCTATTTATGAAAAAAGGTGAATCCTTTATTATATTGTCTATCGTAAAACTCTTATGTTTTATGGAAAACCGAATTTAAGCAGATCACCGTAGGTTACTTTCTTTCTATGTATCCTTGCAACGTATAGTCTTGTCCCATGGGATATCCAAATTACATTGTCACAGTAGAATTTAGGAGTAGTGTTACAATATAGTTAACGGCACCGACTCTTAATGACTGAAATTTTATAAATTATTATCCATTTTTTTTTTATTTCTTGTTTGAAATATTCGTATACTATCACCCATGCATATGGGTGACGGAGATACAAAGGTCGGCTCAGATTACATGAATGCAGAGTCATAAAATGGACCATCTGAGATTTATCTATATGATATCATTAAAGCGTTGTGTCATGGTCACCTTTAAATATTTTAAACCATAATTTTTGTTTATTAAATAATAAAATTCATTAAAATAATTCTAAAATTGATTATTACTAGTATATTTCTATTTTGGTTTTGAAATTTTCATGATTTTTTGGTCATTTATCATTTTTAAATATTGTAATCATAATATCATCTAGTACATGAATTGTACAAAACGCATTCGTTGCCGCTGTAAATTAATATTTTTGATGTCATTTTCTGACTGAGCTCTTTTATTCTGCGTTTTGCGTGCATACCGCTTGTGTGCCTTACATTAGTAACACTTAACGTGAAAAGTTATTCAGAAATTTTAGTGATGTTTTATATAAATGTGTTGTTTTTTTTTTTTTTTTGTTAAATAATTTGTAGGTAAACATTTATATTAATAAAATTACGTATTACTTGTTAATATTTAAATGTTTCCTATACATTATGTTCTCGACATTTTCAATCTAAAAATGGTTCAACTGTTAACAAATATAATTGTGCGATATCAAACGGTAACTGTAGACACAATAATAGTTGAACCTTGAACTTGTATTTGTAATGTTAATAATTTACCCGATTACTGTAAATTGAATATGAAATGCAAATAAAGTATAGAAAACAATAGGAATACATGCATACCGTACGTTTGAGATAAATTTTAACAAAAGTGTAATTGCAAACATTCTTTATATTTAAAATTCATATAAAAAACATCAATTGTTCTACAACGAGTACATACAAGTATCTAAATGACTAGGTTATAGAGATCTTCTACGTTCTACCATCAAGAGGTATTTTTTTAAATTTGCTTATAATACATGTAGATTTTGTTTATTAAATATAATTTTCCTATTAAGTCAATCCTGTATAACACTGATCGTCATCGTCATGTATTATTAATTGGTATATGATCCGATTTAGATTCTGATACGCCCGTCCGGTATATGTGTACTTTATGTACACATATAGTACAACCATTAATTAGATTAGGACTACTGTACATTGTTTCGAAAATTTTACCTGTACATATGACAGTACCCGATCTTTTAATCCCAAATATGCAATATTGATTGTTCGCTCCGTTATTGAATAATTTTTGAACAATTGTTAGATTGTTACATGTTTTATATTACTCATAAATTTTGCTGTTATTTCAACTCAAGAATATCGAGTTTGTGTCTCTGAAGAAGTCACATGTGCCAGTTTCCTTGGTACAAGTATTGTTGTTACATTTCAGTTTCCAATCCGAGATCATTTGTTGACGATTCGTATGCAATATATGCGATTCAAGATCAGTAAAATTTGCAAGTACACTTGAGCAAATAAAATCGATTGTTGCTAGAAGTTACATCTTTATTGTGTTTTTATATATATTTGTACTATTAATAAAATTTTCAATTGCTATTCCTTATTTTCATTCTGTTTTTTCCCCATCGTCTATTTTTATCTAATACAATTATTGCATTCATTTTATTTAATTTATGATTTTATCTATCTGATATCATTAGAGCGTGGCTTTGTTTGTTGATCTGACCCTATTTATCGTACTAACTATTACTGACCCAATAATTAATTATAGTTCGTTTGGTGACCTAGTAAACTTCACAAATCTGTGCCCTAAAAAAATGTCTTGTTTACCATATTGTTTGCAATTATTTTGTTACTATTTATTTTATTTTTATCCTTTTTTTTTTTTTGCAGATATATGGCATATATATATAGTACTAATAGTGAATTACTATTAATTGAAATAAATTGCCTAAAATATGGTCAAGAGTGATGGCAATGGATAATACTTTGAATAAAACATTTTGCATAATAAACGTCTATTTTTCAGTCGTTTTTAAATTGTACAACATAATATGCTTTTACTGTTGATAATATGTAAATTCTACTATTACATGTAATGTTAACGAGTACTATTGGTTCAGAATTGTTGCAATAGTTCTATTTGAAAATAGAATTTTACAGTGAAATCACTTCATCATATAATATTTCGTCACAAATAATAGCAAATTTAGTGCAAGTAAGATTACTGAACATTTAAATATTGTTCTGTGAATAATTTCATTAATTGTTTTACATATTTTAGTTGAAATTAAAGACAAGATGAACGACAGTAAATGTTTAAATATCATCTACAAAATGAATGAATTAACTTCAGCTAACAGCAGTGTCGTGAGTAATAGTTGTAATTTCTGATAATAAATAAAGATAAAACAAAATAATATTTCTTAGTTGCAATAGTATCCTATTCTTGTTATAGAAAAAAAGATACGCTTTTAAATTGAATTTGAATTTTATTTTGTCATGTCTTTACTTCAAAAGAAAATATGGTTCATTTTTAAAATATAAATAATATAAATTTAAAATAAAACACTATGAATGAGTTGGTACCAAGAATATTAGATAAGGTTTCACAATTTTAGAAACAAGTTTTTGTGAACATAATACAATCAATGATTATTAGAAATATTTTGTAATGCCCATTAACCAATTAAAATTATCAATATGATTATATCCCTAAACAGGCAAATCATTTAATTATCCTATAAGTAAGATACTATAAATGTTTAATAATTTCATTATCATTTAAAATATCACATCAAATTCAATTTTTTTTAGACTAGTAAAGTCTAGGTTAAATTGTCATTCATTATATTACAGTTGCCTGTTTAGGACCATATAATATGAAGACACTCAATAATGTGATTTTGGTTCTATAAACTACTTTAAAATAATACGTTTCTAACACGTATATTAAAATTATTATATACGTGATATTAGTGTAATCACAAGAAAATTCAGGTATTTTACATATTTAATTAGATGGAATACTGTTTTTCATACAAACGTGCAGATAATCATTGTTATATTAAATTTATAGCAATAACCTGGAAAAAATTATCGTCCTGGCATGCTCGATTTCTGGTTCCTTCGTGCGACCATTTTTAAACATTTATTGTCCCTGCCACCAGCTTTAACAAAGAGTTTGAGTTTTTCTTTTTCTAGGTTTTTATTTTCAATCTTTTTGGCTGGATTTTATTTAATTTTCATATGTATTTTTATTGCTGGGGGTCCATCCGTTTTTCTTGATGGCCTTCTTCCTTTTCTTTTTATCCTTTTGTTAATGTATCTCTATTTTCCTATATATATTTAATGTATATCTATTTGCCTGTATATATTATCTAGTTTTCTTGTTTATATATAATTTTTTTTTTTGCCTTGATTCGACTTTTGTTTATGTTCTTGATGCATTGTGTTATTTTTTGTTGATTTGATTTTACTTTATTCTCTAATGTATTTTTGTGGTGTATCGATTTTTCTAATTTTGCTATTCGTTCTCTGTCCTTTGGTCTGGTTAGCTTCATTAGTTCTTCGATTATTTCCTTGGTTTTTCATGTTTCCATTCGTTCCCTGTTTTTATTGTTGGTACTTGATTGTTGCATTTTGTGCAGTATCTGTACTTTATTTCTTTATTTCCCTTCATTACGGTTAGTATTCCATTTGTTGTTTCTTTGGGGTACATGTCGATGATGCTTATTTTTCTCATTCCCGTTTCTTTTATTCCCTCCGATCTTTTGATTTCCATGTTTCCTTCCAGTCTCGCCATTTTTATAATTGTCGTTTTTTCTTCGATGTTGGTTGTTCTTTAACTATCTTTTTCTTCTTGTGTTTTTGATTTTATTTCCTCATCGCTTTTTATAGACAGTTTTTTCCCTCTGTTTATATTTTCTATTCTTGTATCTTCTTCTCTGTTTTATTTAGGTTCGTTTTCTTGTTTTTCCTCTTCTTTTCTTTCTTTTCTTTATTCTTTTTGTATATTTTTTTACTTTATCTGATTTTATTCTTATTTTGTCTAAAAATAAAAACAAAATTGTTTACATAAATAGATAATTTCAAAATCTGTAACCTTATTAATCATCTTAAGAATCTCTATTGGTATCTTTTATATATACAGCACTGATTGTATACGATCGATTCAATTTCTTCCATTCTGTGGGCTGATAATCACGAATCACTTTATTTATTAATGTTCACACTTCTGTTTCAAGAAAAATTCAAAATATTCTTTAACGAAACTATTTCCGTTCTTTCCCCTTATTTTAATACATGCATTTCTACAAAGAATCATAAAAATTCTACTTATGGACCTTTTCCTACATCCCGGATCCACAGGGGTTACTATGAGTGAACATACTGTAAGTTATGTCAAAAATAGTCTATGTAAAGGACGACTCACATATTCTATTTTTTTTGTGTGTATTGCATTGTAGTATGTGAATTAATGTCGTGTTCAATGTGAAGGACTGAAAGTCGACATCTATACTTTCCTTTCTGGATATTATGTTCAAAAGAGTAATATCATATTCTACTATAATGAAATATGAATTTTCATTTAACCTTATGTAACCTTATTAATCATCTTAAGAATCTCTATTAGTATCTTCTGTATATACAGCATTGATTGTATGATCGATCCATTTTCTTCCATTCTGTGGGCTGAAATTCACAAAACACTTTATTTATTAATGCTCACACTACTGTTTCAAGAAAAATTATATAATATATAATATTCTTTGATGAAAATATTTCATTCCTTTCCCCGTATTTTAATACATGACAAAAATATTTCAAAAACATTCCTACAAAGAATCATAAAAGTCCTATTCTTTCGTATAATGTTTTTAATGTCGATTTGGCCAACAGTTTGCCCATTATGTGCTTCTGGTTCACTATAGGTCGGATTCACAAGGAAGGATGGCCATCCTTCCTTTTGAATCTTTGGCACTGCTCTTAATGTTGCCATTTTGTATTTGTTGTTATCGTTGTGTAATTCCCGTTTCTATATGTATGTTTTGTTCTGTTATGTATTCCTGTTATCAGTTGGTTATGTCCTTCATTATTTGGTTTTCCTTCATTACCCTTTTCATGTCCTTGTTTAGTACTTTCCTTGCATTGTTTCTCTTTTCTGGATCCCTTATCTACCTTATGATTTGATTATGATTTTATATTCTTTCTGTTATGGATTTCTCTGTAAGATATTGATGTTCGTTAACATGTTTTGGGTTTTTCTTTAGTTTGTCTATCAATCCTTTTCCATTCTTAGTCCTTGTATTAATATTTTTCACACCTTTTACGATATTTTGATGAACCTTTCATCTATTATTCTCCTGTTTTTCTTTAAGAATTTCTTGGACACAATAAGTAGCTTTTCATCCCCAACGTACTAATGGTTGTACATGGTTCAGAATTGCTTCTTCTCTTTCTTTAATAAAGGTGTTTTCGTCCTAGCAAGCGCGATTTCTTCTTCCGTCCTGAAATAATTTTCCCGTGTGAAAATAAATTGTCGTTTATTTCTTGATAGTTATTTATTATTTAGTAGATAAAAAATTTGATCAAATTATTGATGAATGTTTCACAAATTTACTTGGTTTCATAATGCACTTTCATTTTCCATTGTTTTACGCGATGGAATTTACATAACATTTATTTCGAGCTCGGAAATAAGTTGACACTACAAGAAAAGTTGCATCCTGAGTAGGAAAAGTTATTGTTTGGGTCAAAAAAATTAATTGAATGATTTACTGTCAAATGTATGTATCCCACACAATTGAGAGATGTATACGATTTCCAGCAATCATTCATTGTTGTCGTACCTGGCAAAATTCACTCCTTTATAATTAGAATCAAAGTTGGTCGCAATCGATCGGCAATTGGCATTATAAAGCATTTACCATTTCCTCTTTCTACGCCGCCAAAGACTCATTGACCGTCTACGTGGTGGCCGCGATGATACTTTCGGACGGCAACCTTTGATTCGTCAATTTCGACTATTTTACCTGGTTCGCCAAGTTTTGTTTTCTTATTAATTATTATAAATGTTATGTATATTGTAATCACGAAAAGAGCTGATTTAAATTAAAAAAAAAAAATCAAAATTTAATTCAGTTTTAAAATTTTTATATTTTCATGGTTCACATTGATTTCAATCGTACAAAATGCTAATTAAGTATTTATTTCTAAGAAGTGTTTAGTGTACTGTTTAACACTTTCTTATCAAAATTTAATCTTTACATCGCTAGAGAACATAGGACGTATTATGATGCCAATTTACCGTTTCTAAGATGCATGCAACATTAAATGTAAACTCGAAAATACTATAATTGAAATTGACTAACTGAAAGGATCAATAATAATTATCCGGTTATATATTTGAATATTTCAATATGTGTGGTCGACTATCAATCGAGATTACGATATATGCCTGTTATGGCGTATGAGCGAGACTAAAAAGATGATGTTATTATCATTTAAGGTTACATTTGATGTTGCATGCATATTAGAAACGTTTAAATTAACATCATAATGTCTCTCATTTTTTATTTAATTTTTCACATATGTGAATTTGTATTTTGAATTTATACGCCGTAACGCGTAAATTGAAAATACATTAGCTTTGCTTTTGGTTACTTGGTGTGTTAAGATCGTAAAATAGAATTTGAATTGACATTTAACAAGCCAATTTTAATCGACAATTTGTTTGTGTTTGTTTATCTTCTAATGTTAAATGTTTTTTTTTTTTTTTGTTTTAAATATGCAAATTATTGTAATTTATATAATAATGTATTAATTAATCAAATTAATGGCTTCAAGTGCTTTTGTTGGTAAATCAATATTATATGTTACTTTTGCAATATTCTTGTATTACTTCTTTTGGATTGCAGTTCTACCATTTATGAGAATTGAAAAAGGTAGTAATAATTGAATGTAATTTTATTTATTTATAAAATGTTAATGATTGAATATAAACATATTTTTTTTGACCAAACTTAAAGTACAATAATAATGTACGTTCATCACTTATAATTGAGTCCAGTGAATCATTTTATAGGTTTTTGAAAACAAATTATAAGTATACACTTTATGACGTGTATTAAAATTTTGTTGTCTAGAAATCGCCCACGAACAAAGTGTTACATTCTAAGACTCGATTAGAATCTAGTCATTGTAACAATACATAACATTTACAGATGTATAGTTACAATTGTTGTTTTGAAGTGGTATAATATGATAGATGTTAGTCGGGTATTTTATTCCTTTCCATATAAATATGAATTTGATATACAGAGCTGGCATCATATTTTAGTAGTCAGCCCATACTTATTGTTATAATCAGGTAATCCATGCTTATTGTTATAATTATAAATATCTATTGTTACTAAATTATTAAACCAGATTATTCAATCCTTATAATTAATCTAATCATGAGTTGTGTTATTCTTACTGTTGTGCTGTTCTTGTTACTTGGATTTGACAGCTATACATCAGTGTGACTAGGAGTAAATAATTTAATTATTTTTAGTTCACAATTAATCATTGTGTGATTTAAAATGTTTTTTTCCCGGCTACTTATAATATTTCAATTTCCATTTTTCTATAATATCGTTAAAAGTTTTAGTGCTTCGTAATGTGATATCCATTGTCCAGTTCCAAATATGTGAGAGTAATTTGTGAAATGAGTATCGATTCATGAATATAGTTAAACTTTCATAAAATTGTGATTAGTGATTCAAAAATATTGCATTGTTACTGGACACTGATCTTTACTGAAAGATTATATTGAATAAGTGAAAATTAGTGGTTATAATGAAACTGTTGCAAGTTCAGACGAAATAAAATTAGCATTAAAAAATCTAAAATACAGAAAGACAACCGGTGCTAATAATATTGCATTTCTTGCTAAATGTGGACTTAGACGCATCTGTATTACATTCAATTATTGGTGAAGAATGGAAAACTGGACTGTTAATCAAGATATCGATGAATTGTCACTTAAGATTTATGAGAACTGACGGTAACATCATCTTACTGAACACAATAAACAAAGTTGTTGCCATAGTATTGTAATATATAATTTGATTAGTTGGTAACCGAGTGCATAGATTACATAAATACGTTACGAATCATGGTCGAACAATTAGTCGAATAGTAAACATAATTATATATGCTGTTCGTTGTTCCAGTAACTCGCAGTACGAATTCAGGCATCAACGAAAACTTGATAATTTATGTGTGATATACATTAACCAATCGATTTGAAGATCTTGACTATGTCAACGATATATGTTTGTTGGCATAATCAAAAATAGAAATGTGACTGTGACTGAGTGACTAGTACAGTTCATAAATACGTCAACGCATAAATGTTTTAAAATCGAAATTAATGAAGATTGGTTCGTCGATGGCATATTGAATTGAATACAGTAATAAATGGAATGAAGTAGACTGGAATGCACAGTTTGATAGAAGATCTGGTAGACCAAAAAATAACGTAGCAGGAAATTGTTAAGAAATTGATACCAGTGGTAAGAAGGTTGAGATAATGATGATAATTTAATGTTTAAATTTTACAATAACTAGTTTTCCATACAAGTGCTACAAGTTACACCAGATTGTTTACACTTAAAATCTATAATCGACTTATTAATTAATTATTATTTAATTGACATTTATATTGACGACCAGTTAGCACTTTAAAGTGTTTATGTGCCATGAAAATTTCCGTTGTTTTAAATGACAATCGAAACTTTTGAGACACTGATGTCTGTTTTTTCAGTTGTGCATAATTGATCTCCAAATTTGAATTAAACTGAATAGATAAATGACATTTTAATTGCCATTAAAAAAAAAATGCATAAAATTTAATACTTCATAACTTTTTTTTCCAGATAATTGGATACAATCATATTTTCCGCCCTTTAATTTTGCTTTCATTGGTCCAGTTGCATTTGGTGTATGTTTTGCTGGTGGGATAATGATCTATACCATGTACCATACTGGACAGTTTATAAATTTTTTTTAAATATTTACAAAATTGCGCCTCATAAATAATAAAGCAATTATTATAATTTATTCTTTCTTATAAGATTATAAATCATAAACACATTACAACTTCAATGCTATTTCTTATCAGGAAAGTCATTTAAACAAAAAAAAAAAAATGTCAAATCATAACATTGCATAAACATTGTTGTTTAACTTAATTTTGTTAAAATTTAATATTAATTATTAAATAGTATTTAATGTTTATCTATTAGTTGTAATTAGAGATTAATACGAATATAGAGATATTTTTTTGTGTTCTACTATTTTCTTAAGAAGGAAATAAAATACACCACATACTTGTGATGTCATCTTCTTGGCTTGTAATTGGTATATCAGGTGTAACTTGTGGCGGTAAAACAATTCTAACAAATTTATTGTATAATTATCTTACAAATCCGGAAAATGTTGAATCATTAAAGGAAAATATATTTATCAATACGATCAAAGTTATAAGACAGGATGATTATTTTTTGCCAGAAGATCATTCACAACATAAAGTTATCGAACGTTTAAATCACATTAATTGGGACATATTAAGTGCAATAGATATGGTGAAATTATGTTATGATGTAAAGAATATATTGGGAACTAATTTTAAATTCTATTCAAATGATGATAATCATTTGGAATCAGAAGGTGAACAGAGAATTATGTTAAATATATTAATTATTGAAGGTTTTCTAATATTTAATCATCCGGCCACTTATGATTTATGTCAGTTAAAATTTCATTTTCATTTACCCTATGAAAAATGTTTTGCACGTCGAAGTGCACGTGTTTATGAACCACCAGATTGTGTTGGTTACTTTGAAATGTGTGTATGGCCAATGTATGAAAAACATTTAAATGAATTTCGCCTTTTAGATAATATTGTAATATTAAATGGTGATGTTTCTAATGAGAAGTGTTTCAATTATGTGTTAAGTTACATAAAAAAGTCACTATGAAATGATAATTGTAATTTAATTGTACAAAAATGTATGTATTATTTTATAGATTATATTTAGTTTAGCATTATTATTAGAAATTTGTTCAAATTATTGATTTATTAAATTATCTTCTCATATAGAAAACCAACCCCTTTTAAATTCTTATATTATATTATATTTTAAGACAAGGGATTGTAATTGATTTTTTGACTCATGGTGTAAAAATTGGATACCGGAATACAAAATAGGAATACAAAATTTAATTAAAATGATGGTATTATCTATCAATATTGAGTTTATGCGATTAAATGTATTTATTTAGACATTTTTGATAACCATACAGAATCTCGTACTCAGATTTACTTAACCATTTTTTTTTTTTTGTTAAGATGTTAATTATAATCACTTTGGTTAAGAAAACACAACACACATTTAAACTTTCGTTTCGAATTTTAATGCATTATTTTATGTAAACGTATTTAAAATAGGTCAAATTGTATTGCTTTTGGATTTTTATTCATTTACATATAATATTTTTGCAATAATTTAATAATGAAAATGTAAATAAAATTAAAGCATATTCAAGTATGCACTTAAGGTTACTTGTGAGTTCAATAATACTAACGTAAAATTGTATGTATTATATTTTTGTACTCGTCTCGTTAAAGTCGCTAAAATTCAAAACAAAAAAAAAAAAAAAAAAAAAACTAGTATTGTGTATAATACAGCCATTCAATAATAACACAAGTCTTACTTGATTTTAACTTCTCCACTCTAATTCAAATAGTTGAAGAATATGCGAAATTAATTCACTAAATTCAACACGTTTTCTTCATAATGTAAATAATATGCTCTATATTTTATTTTTTAATGCTAAAATATTAAGTGTGGTTAAGATAAAATGAACAGAAAGATTAGAATGAAGAAATTTCTGAACACTTCTGTTGAATCTTCGCAGGTTCATATTGTACAGTGAGCTTGTATATGTATAATTAAAAATAAATAAATCAATTTGTCCTTTCATGACTATAATAATGATGTTTTTAGTAGCAAATCCATACGGAAGATAATCGATGTGATAGCTGAATTGATCATCATTAACCCTCCCATTGACTTCTCAATAATGTTATAAGAATGATAGTGTCTACTGTACCGTGTACCTTAAGAAACTTAAAGTTAGAAGCTTATCAGGTGTGATAAGCAATCAATTTTTGCAAATATGTAGTGTGAATACCCTATAATAGGGGCCAAGTTTGAGTATTATTCTGTATAGTTAGAAAAACGTATACAATAAATTCATACAATGTTTAAAAATTAAGGAAGGTTTTCATGTCAATAAAAATGTATATTTATTAGGCAGTTAAATATAATCAAATTACACGTTTCAATTGGCGCGTGTAATTGGTTTTTTTTTTTTTTTCCTGTAAATTTTTATTAAATATTTTATTAACGTAAATATTTAATTGATTGGATACTTTGTGCATATAAAATATTTATTATTTTAAGACAATTTGTACAAGTTACAACTTAAAGAAATGATTTAAAAAATGTTATATGTCACATGGTTCAATAAATTCACTTCCGCCGAATTACATTCAGATGTGATTGTTTCAGAGAACGAACGTAATTCTTATCCTTATAATTAGTCTAATCATTACTTCATATTTGTATTGATGTTAATTGAAATTTAGTTTCATGTAATGAGAATTGAATTAATTCCATAACTTACTTCATCATTTATTTAATTTGTACTAAAAACTAATATAGTGATTTTACTGTCGTTTTTCATTAGAATTGAAAAAAAAAAAACATCGTACATTATATATTCGATTTCTATAAAGTATATAATTTCAAAGATATTATAATTAGTTTTACAATATATGTACAAGTATATATCAAATAAAAAGTAATATGCAAATTTAAGGTATTTAATATTCTTAACATTTCGAGTATGTTGAATACATTATTCCGATTTAAAATTCAAAACTGTTCGTTGTTATATATTGGTAAATAATGATGCTTTTATACTATATTTACTTCATACGTGCTTTCCTTTTTTTTGAAGATAAAGTACCTTTACATTTTAGTAGATTATCTTTGATAGTTACAAACACATTTTTAATTCTCATTTTGAACGTATATAAACCTGCAAATTGGCTATAATTTGTAAAATATTAAAGAATCGCTAACGTATTCTTGGTGACGAATGGTATAGCTGACTATGTATATCATTCAAGGATTTATGCACCACTCTACTAAAATATGATATAACGAATAAACGGCATTCCTCACAGTCTCTTCCTAAAACTGACGCGTAAACAGTTACAGACATCCTTCTCCAGGCTGGATCATCTAATGAAATTAATACATATAAACGCCCACAAGTATATA
>JANSTX010005381.1:0-20731 GCA_027564355.1 Penthetria funebris | reverse complement strand
ACGGATGTCAACTATTCAATTTCCGGTGGCCACCACGTGGAGGTAAAGCAAGCACTTGGCTAAGAATCTAACAGTTGTGGCGCTGGGTTATCAACCAATCAGCGCTTTCCCTGTTAGTCCTTGCCCAGATCACCGTATTAAACCATCTAAAGGTGATAAGGTGATCGGCGCCGACGACATTCACCAGAAATGTTTAACGCGGACTTGGATGTTGTTTTGCATCAGTATTGGATCTTATTATTGGTGAATCGTGGTTGTCTTATGGAAACAGTGGTTGATAATTAAGTTGTCGGCAAAGGGTAACTTGATTATATGCGTGAACTGACAATAGTATCACCTTGCTGAATACGATAAACAAAGTTATATGCATGACAGGATCAGTTTAGTTTTGCAACCGAGTATTCAAAATTAAGACGCAGGCTTCAGGTCTGGTAGGTCTTGCACAGACTGTATCAATACATTACGGATTACTGTTGAGCAGTCTATTGAATGGCAAACACCATTGTATATGTTATTTGTCGACTTCAAACAGGCATTTGATTGTATTGATCGTGTTATGATGCGGATAATTCCAGAAAGTTATGGAATACCGTCTAAACTGACGAATATGATCCACAGTCTATATCGTGATTGACAATGTAGAGTTTTGCATCGCGAAAGGTTTGATGATATTTTTGATGTTCATTCGGCTATAAGACTGGGATGTATACTGTCACCATTATTGTTCCTGTTCGTCTTGGATTAGGTTATGACCAAATTAAACATGGTATCAGATGGGGTCTAACCGATCGACTTGAAGATCTTGACTTCGCTGACGACATTTACTTGCTTTCGTAAACTGAGTCGAACATTAGAGTAAATTTGGAACGACTTGTGAAATACAGCTCACAAGTCGGACTTAACATTTAATATTTATAGGCAATATGGTTGCCTCCGGCATAGATGAATTGTCCTCACATATCTTCTCATGGTGAAATTGCACACTGCACGGGTTTGAACCTGTGAAATTCGATGGCTTTCCTGATGTAGTACTGAATTCAAATTTTCAATTTCAATCTTAAACTTTCATCATATGCGGAGAAGGTTATCGGATTTTCCTATCTGAAACACAGAGAACGCATGCAATCTGAGTAATTTTCTGTCTTTTAACATTACGCTTTACATGAATGTGTGTGTATTGAAATTTTTATTCATTTGCTGACATATTCGACATGCACGCAAAACACCCTCATATTTAAAAACAAAAATAATAAGGAAGAAATAAACGTGTCAAAATTGCGTTCGGCTTATCTTTGATTGATATTTTTGGTTGATAATATATTTTGAAAACGAAATAAAAAAACAATATTTTCAAATAGAATATTTTTTGACGAATTCATTATGGTTTCTTTTTTTGTACAACTAGAATTATAATACGTAACCAATTATCTATGTTCGGTGTACATATAATTTATCATTTAGTTATGCTTTAACATGGCTACATTAAAAATTTTGACATGTTGAAATTTTATAATAAAAATGTCTAAGATTTATATACAACATTATTCAGCTGACAGCTACCAATTACATAATAGGTTTTATAAAAAATAAATACAAGAGATTTATTTAATTCACTATACGTGTGATTACTAAATAATAAAATTTCATGATCTTTAAATAAAAGTTTTAAAATTAATCTTTGCTCATTTGATATAGCGGAAAAGTTTTTGAAATTAACAATAATTTAATTCGTAGTGCAATGCTATGATATTGGAATGTTGTGGTATATTCAACCAATTGAGTTGATGAAGTATGGATTTGTGGCTGAAACGCAATCAGGCCAAAATGCTTTCCAACAGCTGTGCAATCAAGAATTGAAAATTATTTCCATACATCATAATTACAATCATCGTGTCGTGGCATGTTGTGTTTGGGGGCAAGAATACCATTTGCTCATTCAAATATTCCAAAATTAGATTGTACTTTTGGAACAAAACATTTTTGAAATCATTATGTGATAATGTCACTGATCACCCAGGCTTTCTATTTGCCCATCCAGTGATAATTTCTTCAAATATTGCTCTGTCAATCATCATCATCATCATAATCTTAGCTTTACACTTCGAGGTCGCATAGGGCAACATTACGATGTTAATTTGTCGTTTCAAATATGTATGTAACATCAAATGTAACATCAAATGTAATCTCAAATAACTATAATTGAAATTCACTCCATTCGTCACCTTTTAGTGCCAGAGGTTTTAACCAACAATAATTTTAGAACGCGATAAGCGAAAGCGCATATCAAAAACTTAATATGGTCTTTTACTACGTTAAAACCACTAATACTCGTCTGGTATTTAACCACATACGTCTGGCTAAGCATTCTTTTCCTAAAACGATCAGTTTCATCTGTGTTGAGAACTTGCATTGTATTCACTGTTTTGAATTATTTTTTATGTACTAGAATATAAAGAAACTGTATGTAGGTAGTACTAGAATTCTTAAAATTTTAAATTAAAATATCATGCAAAAAAAAAAGTAATTGCGGGAATTTTTTGAACCGTGTAACTTTTTTGAATTGAGCAAAACGGTGAAAAAAATATACCGCGTAAAAACAATATTGAGTGTATTGTTCACAAGTGTTCGAAAGCATTTTGTTCCGCGTCGTAATTGAAAAGAATACAAAATCATCAGAAATGGTTCAAAAGTGAACAATGTATTTAAGTTGAAGTTTTACAGGATACGAAAAGTGCTTAAATCTTGCACAAAAGACAACAAGACTTAGTGAGTACGCAAGTAGCGTACTCACTCAAAAATTTGGTGTTTTCTCATGAGAAAATTTTCACTGTTATGCAATACTTAGACAATCAAAACGATCACGTATATGCTTGAGGAACAAGTCCAGTATAATTTGGACGACCGAGTGGCTACGCATAAACAAGCGGGTAACTGCAAAAAATCGCTCGTTTTCATCAATCACGACGTTAAGGTGAACGAGCAAACAATTTGGTTCCAACATTTAAAACAAATATCTTACAAAATTACGTTACGATCCATATTTCATTATTCGCCATGACTACCATATCTTCTTCTTCTTCTTTCTTGCCTTTTTCCTTATACAGGGTCAGCCCTCCTACTTCTCAATCAATTTTTCCACAAGTTTCTGTCTTGTGTATCGTCACTTTCTGCATTTAATCTGTTCAAGTCATTTTCAACAACCGACAAACAAGTAGCTTGTGAGCGACCACGTTTCGTTAGATCTTTTCGAATATTTAAAGCCAATTTAACGCAATAAGTTTCCGGTCTACGCATTAATTGACCGAACCATCTTAATATACTTTGAGTGATTATGTTGGTGATGGGAGTAACTTTAAAACTGCCTCGAATATAGTTGTTTTGAATTCTGTCCTTCAATGTTACACCGAATGACCATCTTAACATTCTCATCTCGGTTGAGTGTAGTTTCTGCATATGATCTCTTTTTGCAGCCCAATATTCAGCACCGTAAGTCATTGCTGGTCGAACAACAGTTTCATACACCTTCCCTTTTATCTTTGGTGGCATTTTTCGATCACATAAAACTTCAGACACTGATCTCCACTTGATCCAACCGCACTTTATTCGACGTTGAATATCATCATCGATTTTACCGCTTGTTGTGATAAGTGATCCCAAATATTTGAACTTTTCAGTAACATGATACCATATACAGACATGAATCCAATGGACTTCTCCATATGATCACTTTTGGAAACTAGGATGTTAACAAAAAAAATTAAGAGTTTGAATACATAGAAATCAGTGCTTCGTTGTGAGTAGCAACGAATTACGCACACACATTAGTGCAGCCCGCGATTTATTCATCGAAGCACTTTACGCAAATGGTGAACACATTGACAAGTAAAATGTTTTTACTGAAACCTTTTAACATTTTCCAAAAATATTTACAATGGACATATAGCAATTTTAATTCGTTAAATTTTGAGTGGTGAACCTTGTAGATTATAATATGTGCAGTACCGTAGTATTTCGTTACAATTTCATGCGAAGTGACAGACGCAAGATGCACGCTTACGGTTTTTTCTAACTTTCACATTTATTAGTTTTTGTAACTTGACATGTTATGGATATTTTGATCATGCTTGCAAACTATAGATCATTGTGATCAGACATTTACTTCAATATTGTGGTAAATTTGTGAATTACATATTTCTTAATGATATATTAAATTAAATTAATAAATAAAAACCGAGAAATAGATTAACATATACATGCCCGTCATCTAGCTTTTGTTGATAAAAAAAAATGCTTTATAATGACGTAATTTTCAAATCCAATTAAAGATCCGACCTAATAAATTAAATGAACAGACTCTCGAGTTATTATTTACTGTAATTGTTTGCTCGATGATTTAAATTTTGTCTTATAATGTCATTTATTTAGCAAAATATGATTAACCATCAAATCGTTAAAATGTGCTATACCGTTGCAATGATGTACGAAATTACCGCCAACAATCATAATCTTTATGTCTGAAAGGCACTTGCAATGGCATTACGATGTTATTTTGGCGTTTCCAATATTCATGTAATACCAAAAATGAAAACAAATGGCTATAATTGTAATTTACGAACTGGAAAACATAGGAACAATTATAACTATCTGGTTAAACATTTTACTATTTCAGTAGAGTGGCGCATTAATTCTTAGTTACCTATTTTGTTGTTGATATGTTTTTTCAATTAAATCATCAAACATGACATTAATACCATCTTTTTGGTTTCGCTCGAGCACAGGCTATTACTGCTTATACCGCGTGAAGGTAAATATGAGTTAAATAATATTGATGAAAGTTGGTTATAGTCCATTCATTACCACATATACGATAAAATGTCTAAAACTGTACTAGTTTAGTTTCTAATATACAGTGATATATGTGAAATCGGTTAAATAATTAAATATTTGGAGTAGTTGTTTATTTACCAAGTTCACAAACAAGACACAAAGACGTATATTTTTGGCCACGATCACACGCCATAAAACTGACATAAACTGGGATCGTGATTTCGGTGTTCCCACAGGGTGAAACATATATGTTAAACAGACTCAAGATATTAGTCGGTTCCTCCATTCATCGCCTTCTACCCGTTAATGTCACTATAGATAACTTTTATTGAAAAATTGCTCTACTGATTGTTATTAGCATCGGTCGTAGTTTTCAAGTTATTATATGAGAATGAAACCTATTTCTCCTGATTTATTATACAAGGATATTGTGTATTGTTCACTGATACCTAAGTATGGTGCAGTATTGTAACCATTTTTACATTCATTAGATTTCAAATACATTTTTTTTGTATGTATATGATTACTATATAGTAACAGAATAGTTCTTCATTGGCTATTAAAGCGATCTAACCCGGAAAAAAAATTTACTGAACCAGTGATTCATCAATATTTATTTGATTTTTTTCTGCATGGTACAAATATCAGAAATGCATGCCAGTAATTTATAATGGATATGTTGTATATGAACCTACAAGGATTTGTATATATAAATATATATACATATATGCATATATATTCAAAGCATTGTTATTAAAAGGCAAAGGTGTTCATTTTTAGTCCTTTTGTCAATGAAATGGAACAAAAATTTCTAAATTCATCAATTATAAAACTGAAAGAAAAAAGTGAATACTACACTTTATGTAAGAATGAATTATTGTGAGGGAGTATTTATTTTTTTAAAACTTTTAAAATGACTTTAAATTATTTTATTTAAATAAAAAAAAATAAATTGAATAGCATTGGACTACGAACATATAAGCCATTTCTAAAGAAAAATTGCGATTCCAGACATTTTGACTATTGTTACCTAAACTACTCTTCGTATAACCCTCAGGTCTCAGGTAATTGATTACTTTATTGCTTGTTTTCAATTTTAATAATGAAGAGAAAGTGATATTGTAATTTAATCATTTTTGGATTATTCTCTGAATAGAGGGTGACAACAATTTAGCGTCAAACTAAATAGAACATAATCAAATGTATCGTAGCAATACTGCAATTTTTAATGACATGAACACAGAAAACTAATAATCCCCATTTATAGTGACGATTGGAATGGCCGACTATCATCAAGGTTACTCCACCCATCTTTATCGCCACGCAGTGTCACCGGTATCTCGACCATAATATATATGTGATTAATGGTCATTATTTGAATAGAGTATTTTTATAACCAATGGAACATAGCAATGTATACTTGTTTCAGAAGGAGCTATTGAAGTAATCGCGTGCAAAGATTATCATCAAACAGATTCACAAATTTTACAATCAAAAGGCGTCCGTCAGCAAGCGGCATATTGGGTTAAATAAAATTATGAAATATTAAAACTATGACATTAAAATTAACATTCAATGTGATATGTGTTCGAATTTGACACCTAATAACTAAGTACTTCTATTGGCAATTTATTCTGTCAAGTTCCTAAGAATTTTTAAAATTTACAATTGATGTTATTATTAATTAGCATAATTGGACAAGTATAAGATTACAGTCTGGCAACTGCTAACAATGTACATCATCTCAACCGTTACGCCTCGAGGGCGCAAAGGGCCAATACGATGTTAATTTGCCGTTCCAAACATGAATATTACATCAAATGTAAACTCAAATAACTATATTTCAAATTTGTTAACTGAAAAATATAGGATCAATCATAATCATCGAGTTATATATTTGAATATTTCAATAGAGTGGTGCATAGATCCCCAGCTACCTAGTTTGTTGTTGAGTTGTTTTTTTTAATTTATCGACTGATCGAGGCTAAAAAGATGGTGTTAATGTCGTGTTAACACCATCTTTCTAGCCTCGGTCACACGCCATGATCTGACATATACCGTGATCGAGTTACCGGTAACACTGTATGGAGGTAAAGATTTGTTGAGTAACCTCGATTATAGACAGAAACTCCATTTGTCACCTTGCTAGCTATATACTTCTATTGTTAATTAATGCCGTCAAGTTCCTAAGATTTTTTTAATATTTATACAAGTGATTTTAATATTAATTAGCATTACGAAATCAAAAGTCATATTCATTTTCCGCCGCCACCTTAACTTATTAAAATTATTAAAGTTTTAAGTTAAAGTGCATTTGTTGCCAAAATTCGTAAGCAATATTTAATTTATATAATTTTTTCATAATGTGAAACTAAAAAATACCTCTGACAGAACATTCAGTCTGTCGACAGTTTTACTTTATTAATACAAATATTTTTTTTTTTGTTAATCGATCTTGACATAATGTCAACTATAGTAGGCAAAATATCTCTCAATAACAAACTAAGTAGTTGGGGATTTGTGCACCACTCTCCTCAAATATTCAAGTGGGTAATTGTATAATTATATTTGGTGGCATATTTGAATCTGAAGTTGTGTATCTTTAAAACTAATTGTTTATTGGTACTATTGTATGGCTGCGAAACATGTATGGTGACAAATAATTGTCACGTACTTCAGTTTTCATCATAAGGTGCCGCAGGCACATACTAATAATTTTAGAAGAAATTCTTAAAGTGATAAACGAATGCCAATTAAAATTATAGGGTAAAAGTATACTTAGACCAACATTGAAGGATAACAAAACAATAAGAAAATTTAATTTATATTTCTAAAATAACAGCGATTGTTATATCGAAAGAAGTGGTAGACGACATACCAACTAAGCAAGTTATAAGCTATCGTTACTGCAGCAGTTAGCTATCAAATCAACATGGATGTATTAATATCTGTATGACTTCGATACGACGGTTGAAGAAGCAAGATCATATTGCTAGAAAGTAAAATACGAATTTATAAAACATAGTATAGGAGATGACTTTTCAATGCAGAAACTTACTAACGTATTCTATATAATTTAGGGATAGTTTGCTAATCTTAAATGAGGTTCAACAAATAGAAAGTTGTTCAGAGTTCCTGTTGACTGAAGAGCGGCTACAAGATGTTTTAGAAATTCAGCTCAAAATCTTGATGTAATCATACCCGCAATTGAACACATAATGGATGGTAAAACAGCCGGCGTCAATAACATAACAAACGAAATATGAACTAGAATGGCATTGCATTAATAGCGAATCCAATTATTAGTGAAGTGTGATAATAAAACGAGAATTTGCGGAGAATGATAGATTTAGAGGCGATAAACAGGATTGTCAATCGAAGAAAATGAAATTGTATACACTTTGCATACACTGATGCCACCAGTCAGTTATATTGCAAAACGGCCATTCTGTACAGTGGTAGGTGATGAAGTGGAGTGAAATGCCATTGTTTGTGGATACCATATGCTCGAGCGTGGAGTAAAATTCGAGTTGATAATTCTAGATCATTGCCAATGAATGGTAATAATGTGAGCATAGCTGAAAACCGGGATTTCATGTTATGTCAATTTAATCAAGTTATAAATCAAAAAGTTGTGACTAGTGAATATTCCTCGCTTTCTATTACTCTATACTTAAGTGGATGGGTTCAGTCTATTTTCGTTGTTTTTAATAAAAAAAAAAACGATGTATGGTTTATTGAGTGATGCAACTCAGGTGCTACTATCTGATTACTTCGTTAAAGATGCTATTTATATGTCAACTACGTGAAGGTTCACATTTTAATCCTAGAGTTGTTAACATTATTTTATAGTTTTTTAACAAAAATTTTTTACATATTTCATCTCATGTTTATTTTAAATGTACTGTTGATATTCTGATATCTGATATTCTTTCTTCAGATAATTTGGAAATATATTATCTATCAAATCATCGTAATGATAAACATTTTGTTATTAAAAAGGACATATATTTCCTAAAATAATATTTTTATAAAAATTCATTTGTTTTGTATCGTGTTTATGATGGCACGCGTATTTCCAGCTGTCCATTTCATTAAAAAAAAAATAAAATTTAAACTAACAAAAAAATAAAATAAAGAAAATATACAAGAAAATAATAGTCCTTCGTTTTCATCATTGACTTGAAATCATAATTTTAACAATAGAAGTATATATGAGGTCCTTTTGTCCTTATAATAACCAAATCCATATACATACATATGTATGTTATTAAAGGTAATCCAACAAACCTGGATTCGCTTCTTTTGTATAGATTGTTTTTCTTTGAAGAAAATCTTAGAAAATAATAATTTTTTCAAGTGGCAGGATTTTTTCTTTAAAGTCTTTCTTTATGGAGAGGCTATTTTTTTTTTTCAATCAAATTCCTTAAAGGTGCAGAACTATTGCAAAATATTCTATTTTAAATTTTATTTAACAAAAAAAGAAAAATAAAAAATTGATACAAGTAACTAACTTCAATTCAATCAATCAACAAGAAAGGATTAATAAAAAAAAGGATCACATATTTTTTCACATTAAATTTTCTTTATTTAAAAATAATACGGTAGGAATACACCCGACAATGTGATGACATTTGTCTCGATTTAAAAAAAAAAAAACTTAGAAGCTGGAGTAAAGAATACCGACTTTCTATAAAAAGTTTCGCATTAGTTCCAAATCCTCTTATTGAAGTGTTTAAAAAATGATTATAAAATAACAAAATAGAAGAAAATAAGTAAGGAAGAGCGAAAACAATACAGAAATTATGAAAAAAGTTAAGAATAATCAAATTCTTTTGGGATTGCTTTAAATTATTATAAAAATATCCAGTTGCTGAACTATATTGAAACTATCTAAATTTGAGTTCTTTAGAATTATTGTATATACGAGCACGCTTTTGTTTTCTTATTTTCCTATTATTATTCTATAGTGATTTTTGTAGATTATACCCTAATTTTATTAGATCTTCACGATGCAAGATTTCGCATACTGCAATATAATCAAATACGACGCGCCATCTAGCTACACCAATCGCTTACCATCATTTGGTTCTATCCCAATTTCTAATTCCTTAATTCCTGCCTCACATTAATACATATTTTATGCTGCATACCATATTTAGAGAAATTAATGCCGTCATTAAATTGAGCAAAAATACCGCAAGTGCAGCATGGATGATCACGAAGTAGTATTCCTAATCACTCATGATTTATGGAATTTATTATTTGATGATACTCATCGAATTGACGGTATGACGCGCTTCGGTTCGCTTATTTAAAGGGTTGAATACAACATGAATCCTTTTTATATTGGATTATGGGTCGTATATGGAATTAGTCAAAATCTTGAAATTAATCAAACAGCTGTTCCTAATAATATCCTGGTCGCAGTTTAATGTAAATCCGTTGCATCAAATGTATGGAAGGTGTTACAATTCTTAGATATTTCCTAAAAATGTTCCTAAATCTGATCCAGACTTTGTTATATAACAGATTACATGAATGACATATGACATAATATTTGAATCTTAAATAATATTGTCAGATTTTAAACGATTTTTGGCCTATAAGAATTACATTATGACTTATCATACTGAAATCAGGAGTAGAATTTTTTTACTTTTTTGGTGAAACGTGTGTGTTTGTATTCGATCTTTAATAGAGTTTAACATGGGGAATTTTTTATCAAAAACTGATCATTTATGCTATTTATGCTCATATGAAAAATTGAACCTTAAATTTTTTTTTTTTTTTTCAAAATTGGTGCAGATGCTTTTTGCATGATTCGTTACATTCCTTAACCTCAAACCACATCCACAGTAACGCTGATAACTGTACAAAATACTGAGTTTTATTATTTTAATTAAATACCAAGTCAATACTTTTGATGAAACTATGAACTACTCTCTTGACAATGGTTCAAAGTTAATTGCTGATTGAAGGTATGTATACAAATCTTGTAAAATTTATTGCAAATACGTTACAAATGTCATTGTTTTCAAATAAAGAAGATGCTTCCGAATTTCTTTACAAAAGTTATGCAGTAAGTTATTCAGATTAGACGCAATGTGGGTGCGGTTTATATTTATATAGCTACCGTGATTATGAACAATATTTGACCATTCCATTCTAAATATTCGACATGGTCGATTGCCACAAACGTGATTTGCACTTTCGTATTCAATATATCGTGTGTGTGACGAAATTTCCTTTCGAAGATCGACTAAAAGACTTCCAAGAAAATTGACAACAAAAGCCTTTCGAAATTCATTAATTCCAATCATGTGAACTGAACTTTAAATATATTTTGTGTTAATGAACATTAAGAAGTAACTTCAATAAATAAAAAAAAAAAACCTTACTTTAAATTATGACAAAGAATATTATACAAGCATATATTCGCAGAGATAGATAAATTTAGTATTACATATTTTCGAAAATCAATTCTGTCACAGGCATATCAAATGAGATATACGAATATTACATAATTGGAAATATTACATAATAGGTACGAGTTAAATAGAGAAAATGTTACATAAAAAGCTTACGGTCGTAATAAAAAAGTTCTCAAACAAATTTGAATTTCTACCGCACGAAAGGCACTTTGAAACACTTCTGAGAAGCATTTTATAACAACTGATTTTAAGGTTGGTTCACGATCATTATTATAGTGTTAATTTTATTTCATTTCAAACATTCGTTGCCTTTATTTGTCCACCAGTGATCATAAAAATAATGATTTTTTGTGAGTTATGTGATGCAAACAAATATTACTAATAAAACTACTAAGCTATGAACTATAGAATATCTGCATCAGATGCCGATGCTTTATACACAAACTTTTTTAACAGACACCAACGCAATATAAGAGGTATTTCAATTTTTTAATATACAATTTCATAATGTGCACTATACTGTGACGATTTTATATTGCAGGATGTTCCACGACACCACAAGTCTTACTTTTTACAGAATGTGTATAGCATCCAATATAAAGCATTTTTAGGCACTGGGAACAAAGTTCCAAGTGGCAATTATATTTCATTCCGAAGTGCTTATAATTGAAGAAATATATTTCATTTATTGAAGAATATATTTCATTCCAGAAGTGCTTATAATTGAAGAAAAAGTTGATTTAAGCATGTCCGTCTATCCGTGTTTTTGCACGTGTCACTTTTATCTATTAGCCTAGGTTCGAAGATGAGGAAAATTGGAGTACTCCTTCAAGTAGCTCCCAATCAAACTTTTTACTGCTTTTAGATAAACAAAACTTTTGATGTACTGTTCAATTCACAATACTCATCATCATAAAAAATACGGAACTGAATGTTGGGATATTATATCATCAGTTGCAAAATGACCAAATGCATTGATAAAAGCTTTATCCGATAATACTTGCGTCTTACTATTTGAACTTATAATAAAAGAAAATCGACAGTGTTTGTACGTGTGACTTTGTGTGAAAATTTTATGACACGTACTCTCTATCAACAAATTGATGGCGAGTATTATTCAAACCACCATCATTACTGAAGCTGCCGCTGGCGAAAAGGTATTCATTCTTAGAATTCCAATCATCTCTTCAGATCTCCTGTTACAATTTAAACGCCTTTAGTTTCCTGTTAGGTGAAGTTTTGCCATGAACATCAACAAGGCACAAGAACAGAAAGTTGTAAGACATCTTCGTAAACTGTATTTCTCACATTATCATTTATATGTGGGTTGTTTAAGAGTTGGAAAAGCTGACAATCCAAATACATTCTTGATCCAAGTAAAATAATATTGAATATTGTATATCCTGAAGCTGGTTAAGCAAACATTCCATTCAGGAAATATAGTCAAATTTATAAACTGAGTGATTTGTGTTGTTTAAGTGTTACAGGATCAGTAAAGTCACATTTTTTGTTATGAATACTGGCGATTTGTACGTGTTATGTCGGTAAAACAAATTTTTTTTTTTCAATGTTTTCAGGATATGTGATACAGAATAATATTTATGTTGAATAATAATAGTGACAAATTGTCCAAGGATAATCATACAAAAGCAGTATGCTTGTATAATGTTGAGTAGTTGTGGAACTCATTACTAAATTATTTTTTTCCTTAAAATGCTTTAGTTTTTGTAATGCATAAAAGAGTATTTATGTTATACACAATTTAGTTGTTTTGAATTTATAATAGTGATATTACCAGGATGATTATACAGTTGCCGCTAAGGCGGTATTTTTTAGATACTCTATCCATATTTTCTCTCTATAAGAAAAACGAATGACTAGCCGCCATTGTTTAATCGATTTTCCATATCTTCTCCTTATAAATAGTCGTATAGCTGGTCGACAAAGGCGGTCTATTTTGATCGAGTTACCATAACATTCGCTTTACAAACAGCAAACCATCTTGTGGCCACAGGTGACTAGTAGATATATAATGTCAATAAGTGATTTAAATTTGATATCCTTTCATGCGAAATAATACTATGTTATCAGTAATTCTTAAATGTTTTTAACGACTCAATTATAAACTGAAAAAAAAGTGATAAATTCACCTGTTTTTTACATACAAGTCTTATATAATAATGTTTTTAATTTAAAGCCTCTATAATACTAAATTAAGACTCATCCATAGTAATCATTTTAACCATAATGTACAATGCCATAATTGGTTATGCTGTAATACCTTCGTCCAAAGAACGCCATAGCTGAATGTTACAATCAAAGCCGCTAATTGGGTTCTTATGCAAATATGGAAGAAGAAAAAAAAATACTTTAAATTATACCAACTTATATAAACGTCTATATTATTGAGCCTGACAAGGACTACATTTCTATATAATATGCAGGCACATTTATATATATGAATATAGGATTCTCTTCAAAGTTATGTTTATAACCACGATGATGTTAGAGTCCTTAACACTTGTCATCATCTTGTTACGCTTTTGCACATATGTACAAATATTATTTAGACCTAGAAAATCATAATTAAGAAGCAATTCGAGTAATTTACCACTTTTGCAATTAAAAAGGAAAAAAAATATACATAATACACGAGAATGGATGTTAGCCGAGAATTTAAATGGGGTTTGTTTCGAGCATGTAACAGAAATTTTAATTTTTTTAATTAGACATGTTCGTATATTTATAAGATTGTCATCATTTAATAATTATTATTATTATGTTAATGTAATGTATGAATAATCTCGACGTAAATTTAATTACATAATTCTGGTTGATAATTTCTTTTATAATTTTATTGTAAAAGCATTTACAAGTACTTGTGTTGACAATACGACCATCCCCAAATTCCATCACATATGATTATATTGAAATTTGTAAGTTAAAACACCACGCTTGGGAAATGCGGGTTGATGAGTTTGTGCTCGCTGTTTTCATTCAAGTATATTTGTATAAAATAAACATGAGAGGACCAAACCAGTCATTGTTTATTTATAGATTATCCATATGACTCATCTATAAGTTGACTTCTAGCTTTACCGAATATATTCAATTTCTTGTGATTTTCGGTATGCGGAACATTCTAGTTTTAATTTGAACGTTATCTTACAGGAGACATTTCTATCATTTTGCAATTCCGGGCTAAATCACTACGTTGCCATAGATAGGAATATCATATCGTTTCATTTTTAGCAAATGATTTTTTATCTGCTTGCAAAGTTACTATAGTCTCATTTCTGCTGGCACAATTTAAGTGTGATTTTAGAGTCTTGTCATGAGACAAAATATCGACAGTACCATATTTTAGCCTATTTGATATCAATAGAATGTTGAATTAATGTTAAATATTTTTCTAAATTTGTGTAATCTTCAAATTTCTTCATATACTACTTGAATGTAAATATAAGAACATGATGTTCTCAAGTATTCTAAGAACTACCAATTGTACTATTGTTATTTTGATATGCGTTAGCACTATTTTTAGATAATACCTGGATGTTTGATACTAAGTACGTAACAACAGTAGGAGCTACAAATAGAAAAATCACTGTATTGCCAGATAGTAGCAACCGTCAAACGATCACATGTCAAATTTCAATGCATTCTGTAAATTAATGTGGGTTTGACAGCTACAGACAGTAAACAATTATGAGTATTTTTTTCATCATGGAAAAAAGTGAATTTCGGGGGTTGTGATAAAACACTATTTTTTTAAAGGTAAAATCCCAAAAGGAACTAAAGGCAAGCTTTATAAGGGAGTCTGATCCGTTAAATAAAATGGTTAAATACTGGATTGCAGAATTTAAACGTGTTCGTACGAGCACAAGTGATGAACACCGTTCAGGTCGTCTTATTGATGCAACAACACTAGAGATTATTGACCATGCTTCAAAAAAATTCTTCTGAATTTTTGTGTCGATATGTGACCATGGATGCAACATGGAGTCACCACTATACACAACTGGTGCATATAAAAGTTATTGGATCGTTTGAATGATGAAATCAAGATGAAACGGCGTATTTGTAGAATATAAAAATCTTGTTTCATCACGATAACATACTAGCTCGTTCATCGAACATTGAACAGGATAAATTCCATGAATTGGGATATATAATACATAACTTCGGCATTCACTGTATTCTCCTGATTTGGGAGGGTCTATTATTTATTTGGAAACCTCAAAAGATGGCTGCCTTGTAAGCGTTTAAGGTCAAATGAACAGGTTGAATTTGAAACTGATGGATATTTTGGACGTCTTGATAAATAATATTCTTTGGAAGGTGTATAAAAATTGAAATATCGCTGAACTTGGCGTATCGAGCTAAAAGAAGATTATATTAAAGGATGAAATCCATTTTTTTCCAAAATAATTGTTACGTACCCTTACTTATCAAACTGTCACCTACTTTATTTACTTCTACATAATCACTCGATTATGGGTATAGTAAAACATATTTCAATGTCGGATCTTCTTTTAGAAGCGGAAAAATGTATGGTTCTTGCTGAATATTTTCAATATGATGTTATTCGATTCAAATTCGAATTCAAAAAATCCTGTATTACATAATTAGTTATATTATAAAATATTGTGTTCTGAGAACAAAGTTTTATTATTTAAAATACAACACATCAACTTCTAAATATTTATAATATTATTCATGTTAAATTAAAGAAGTAAATTTTGACAATAGTTGTAAACTATGGGTGGTATAGAATGAGTGGGGTGCTGAACTGAAAAAAAGGTTTATAAAGAATATTATGAATGCGGGATAGGGTTAAGTTGTATGTAGGGGAGAAGCGTACAAATTAGACTTTGATACGTCAATTGCGGCGTCAGTAAATTAAGGACCAACGTTTACATAGCATCGCTACCGCAAAGTGAATCCAATAAGCAATATGCAGTACGTAGGATAAAGGAGAATATTCGTCTTGACCAATATTTTGAGTTGCATCGGTACGAATGGAAAAGGTACAAGTGCGTGATTTATAGTTCTTCATAGGTGCATTCGTGATTTTGTTTAGTGTTATAGACTAAAATGGCGTTATCGCTGATAATAAAGGATTAGTAAGACGTTATTGTTATATAAACAACTATTCGCGGCTATGTGGTACTTATTCATTGGGTGTTTATATTTGTGATTTACCGATTTGGCAAATCCAATTGGCCTTCTACCACATATTCTGCGAAGATCGAATTATTAGAGTCTCTGATTTTTTCGAGTAATTTTTGTGCCTGTTTTACTAATACTATGTCGATTCTTTTAATTACTGCAGCTTGATATAGACGATAATTACTGATGTGTCAGTATTCTCCCCGCAGCATACTGCAGCCAGTGATCAAACGACAAGCTTTTTGTTCTAGAATTCTAATGTTCTCAATTTGATGAGATAATATCGGTAAACATGACACAAAAGCATATGACAACAAGGGCCTCATTATTAGTTGCTTTATAATTCATAATTTTAATTTTTTTGTCCAGCCTGCTATAGTTTTATAGAATCGGAAGTAGCAAGTGTCTTATACTTCAGATGCAGTCGAGTGAATCGTTTAATGTCTCTCGAGAAGACGGTTTCACATCTTAATTTATTTTTAGTTTCCAAAATTCCATCCCTTCACCTATAGTTTTAGAATGCAGTTTCATTACGTTGACTGAATCAGTTAAGTTGGAATAAGGCATTAGAATGTTATCAGTGTACTCGATTGTTGTTATTGGATGAGATATGGTAAAATTTCTGGAAATGTCGGCAGAGGATGACTGAGATGACAAATCAGGTGTTATTCCATTGCGGATTCACATGTTATTGGTAATAATAACGCTAGTATACCGGATAATGAATTTGAATTATTACGACTAATTTTTGATTTCAATACGCACTAATTTTCTAGTACTATTGGTTGTTTTAGCTGATCCATACAATCACATCGGGCTGAAATAGTGGGTTACGTTAATTATCCTGCACTATTTACTATTTTGCACGTTGTTCGAATACTTATATGTCTATATTCACCACGGGATCGTCCGGATCCAGTTCGAAGGAGTACATTTCGTTCAAGTACTCTGATTTCTGTGTAGGTCGTTGAGCCGAAAGTTCGTCTTGTGGTGTTATCTAATGTGGCCGCAGATGCTAAATCTGTGATATGTAGTATATACAGTATTGCGGCACTAGATATAGGTATGTATGCTAATAAAAATAAAAAGATAGTCACCATCTACAAACTAACTTTAATGTGGTGTAATGTTTGGTTTACAAGGCGTTAGTAGTGTTAAATCACATTAGTAACCAAACATTTATGTTAAATCGTCAGAATAATATATTAGAAGTTTAAACAACATAGTTGTTTTGGGCTTCGAATATGAAAAATTTTCGGCGTCTGAATACTGGTTTAGACTATTGGTGTTTTGAAATTGAGGTTATGAACATCAAGAAAGGTAATATTGGATGTAGAGTTATATGAAATGGGAGAAAGCATTTCAGAAACATTGGATGTGACACAAAAAGTAATTTTTTTACATCTTAAAGAAATGGGTATAATTCAAAAGCAAGGAATTTCGGTACCATTTTCACTGAAACCGAGAGACGTGGAAAGGTGTTTGTGGAGCATATGCATCGTATTGTGACTGGATATGAAAAATGAATCAACTACCACAATTTGAAATGTAGAAAGAGGACAAAGATGTAAAATTCGCATATACGGTTGTGAATTAAATGTTTTATTATTAGTAATAGAATGATTATCAATTGAAAAATATCTACTATTATTTGGAGACTGACTGTGTAAATGAATTCGATTATAAACTATCCAGTTACTTAGTTCGAGTCCTTTACAATTTGACTTCGATGTGTCGATTGAATCAATTTTTGTTAAAGTCAAATTTGTTCGTGCAAAGACAGCAGATATTTAAAGCGAGAAATTAAATTATTCATTTCAGTAAAGTAATGTACCACACATTCCGAAGGATCTTGAAAACGGTTTTTAGTAAATCCTATAAAGAGGTTGACGATTGTATGGTTCAAAGTCGTCCAAAAATCTACATACAAATTCTAGCCAATTTTTATTTAATGATATGGAATCGAAAATTGGTAAAATACCAATTTAATGCCAAGCCATCTAAAAGGTATGGTACTGACTGTAATAATTCTTCTTCAGAAACTTGTCTACAAAAAGAAAAAGCATGTACTCTTTGAAAAAAATTCCGTTGCGGTTATAGACGAATCTTCGGCAGTAAATTTATTTAATCTTCATTTAGAAACTGGCATATATGTGTGATTATTTGGATCAAAACCACTATTTAAATTTGCAATACTACTATCGGTATTACCAGTAAAATAATTATTTGTTAATGGTCTTAGAGAATTTGATTTTCTAAAAAAAAATGTTATCCATAGGATATCCATTGATACGAACACATTTTACGGCAGGGTTAGATGTAGGAAACTGGATAACAGCATTAATTTAGTTGAAGTTGACGTTAAATTTGATGAACTGGTGCATTACATCAGAAAAAACTATACAACATTCTTCTATATCCCTTTTATAATTGACATAAGATTTTAGAAAGGATCTGCAATTTTCTTCCGGTAATTCGTCAATTAAATCATGGGTCAAACCCGGTCAACTATCAACATCAACGACAAAGCCTGCATTTGGTTGAATCAACTAACTGTTATTTATAGTGAACTACGTCAAATTACGAAACAATCGTATTGGTTCGATATCAACTACTACAATCGATGCATTTCAGTCGAGTATTGGAGAAAAAACAACTACAATTCGAGCAGAGACCCGATACAGTTATTTTTCAGTATAAGAATGCTCGATCACATATTGCCAGTCAAAAACTGGTAGAAAACGCTGAAGTGGGTTTTCTTATATCATTTGACGTTTCACCACACATCGCTTTTCCCGATTACGACAATACTTTGACAACACTCAAAAATTTTACTTGATTAGCCATGTTCGATTTTTAACAAAATATGAATGTAGAATTTCGAAATTATATTAATGATATCACATAGCCAATGTCTATGAGAATGGTCGACATCAATTGAAATATTTGACGATAATTACTATTCGTGTCATATAATTAATATGTAAGTATCTGATCCTGATGATCTATAAAAGTGCGTTATTTTTTGTTTATTAATAAAAAGTATTCATGCATGGATGCAGTCTGCATGCTTCTTTCTGTATATAACAACGTAACATCTCAGCATTTAATTAATAAAAAATCAGTGGCAAAAAACTAGAAGAATGGAATTTTTTTGTATAAAAAAAATAGCGTCATCATATGGCTTGGTGTAAATTTTTGTAGCATAATTGATGTGTTATTTGTACCGTAATATCCACTTCATGAGTGACACAGCGCATTACAAATCTTTTGTAAATTAACTAGCGCGTAAAAAATCATGTGTTTTTGAAACCCTCTTATTTGCTCTTATATAAGCTATTTGCTTTATGATTTTTCTATTCATTAGTGTATCAAAGTTATGTATTGTTACACATATATTTATTAGCATCATGGGTAAAATAAGTGAAAAAAGGAGTTATAAAATGTTTTAATTTTTATGCTGAACATAAAAAAAATACATGATTCCAATGTATATAGTTTTGTTGTACAAATATTGTCAAATACATGACTACACATGAATTCATAATTCATAAATATTTTCAGGTTTTAAATTTCTACTTTAGTTTTTAAGTTTTAAAATATAGCAGGTTATGTTTTAAAATATAGCAGGTTAAGTTTTAAAATATTTCGTGATTAATCGTAGAGATAGAATATTACTTTCTTCGAATCTTCTATTACCCTGTCGATTCCAGATAGCACATTTGTAATATTAGCGAACGGTCGCCTTAGCATATACCCGATACACACATCACATTTCTCTTCATTGCCTACTTGGCAATTTAATTATCAACTCCACTTTCCACAATATTGAAACATAAATCAGACAACCTGATTTCATTAGTAATGGGACTGTGCTGGTTGCTTTACCAAGTACTTTTAGTTGTTTTAATGTGGATTTGATTTCAACACGACTTGAAACAAAAATCGTGAATCGTTTTGAGTCAACCGAAGTGTGAACAAGTTGAACTTTGAGCCCAAGCAGGAGCGTACGTGCAACTCTACCAACTTCTTTGCCCAGTTGAGCATAATGCGTGTCCGCAGCTTTTGTTCATCAATAACATTGCTGATGTTTGCTTATCTCAATCGCCGTCGTATACTAAGCGACTAACCAAATCACTTGTGATCCGTTGTCATACTTCCTCATCTCGAAGTGTAGCAACATTTATGCGTCTTGGAGTTCTAGGTTGCCTTTTTACGTCCACTTCTTCTTCTTCTTCTTCTTCCTTGCCTTTTTCCTTATTCAGGGTCGGCCCTCCTACTTCTCAATCTATTTCTCC